>MJUU01055316.1:121871-160011 GCA_002080025.1 Modiolus philippinarum | reverse complement strand
ATTTCAATAATTATTTCAATATTCCTACTTGACGTAACACTACATAAGTAATCCTTCCGTCATTTTCTAAGTTTGTTTGATATTGCTGTGTAAACACAATCCAAGCCGAGCTTTCATTAATTCTTGATGTCCACAACCCAAGCCGAACCTTGTTGTCCATGTCTCCACTTTATATTATTTTCCTTCAAAAAACGTTAAAAATGACAAAATGCAGAAATAATACTAATCATATTCATTTGAATGTCAATAATTTCTTCAAAACATACATTACATAATTTTCGTTTTGCGACTACAATCCTTGTATACAAGGATTGTACAATCCTTTTGTAAACGCCAAGTTCAGTTGATCCCTTTTACTTCATCATATCATTTCCAAGAAGTTTTATAATTCGCGCAGTACCCAATTTCATGGATTTTAGCATTTAAAAGGTATGAAATGTAAAATTTTAAGTTTACGATTTAAACGCACTCTTTAAAAATGACAAAAACAATAAAGTGTTATGAAAATTTTACTTCATTTTATCCTTGCGAAGGAGTTTGATATGTTGCAAAATAAAAAATCATCAAATTTAGCATATGATAGGTATGAAAAGTAAGATTTTTAATCAGCAGTTTAAACTCAGTCTTTAAAAATGACAAAAACAATTCAGTGTTTTGAAAATTTTACATCATAATATCCCTCCGAATTAGTTTTATAACTCACGAAGCTTAATTTCCTGAGTTATAGCATTAGAAAGGTATGAAAAGTAAATTTTGTAGTCTGCGGTTTAAACTAACTCTTTGAAAATGACAAAAATAGTGAAATGTTTTAAAAATTTTACTTCATTATATCCTGTGAAGGACTTTGATATGTTGGGAACTAAAACATCACCAAATTTAGCATATAATAGGTATGAAAAGTAAGATTTTTAATCAGCAGTTTAAACACAGTCTTTAAAAATGATAGAAACAATCCAGTGTTTTGAAAATTTTACATCATAATATCCTTTCAAAGGAGTTTTATAATACTTCATGAATTTTAGCATTAAAAAGGTATGAAAAGTAAAATATTTAGTCTGCGGTTTAAACCAACTCTTTAAAAATGACAAAACTAGTGAAGTATTTTGACAATTTTACTTCATCATATCCTATGAAGGACTTTGATATGTTGGGAAATAAAAAAATCACCAAATTTAGCATAGAATAGACATGAAAAGTAAGACTTTTAATCAGCAGTTTAAACACAGTCTTTAAAAATGATAGAAATAATTCAGCGTTTTGAAAATTTTACATCAAAGGAGTTTTATAATACTTCATGAGTTTTAGCATTATAAGGGTGAGTTTTAGCATTATAAGGGTATGAAAAATGAAATTTTCAGTCTGCGGTTTAAACCAATTCTTTAAAAATGTAAAAAAAGTTAAGTGTTTTGAAAATTTTACTTTATTATTTCCTTCCAAAGGAGTTTGATATGTTGCGAAATAAAAAAATCACCAAATTTAGCATAGAATAGACATGAAAAGTAAGACTTTTAATCAGCAGTTTAAACTCAGTCTTTAAAAATGACAAAAACAATTCAGTGTTTTGAAAATTTTACATCATAATATCCTTTGGAAGGAGTTTTATAATTCGCGAAACAAAAACTTGTGAAGGTTATTTCACAACATATAATGAAGTAAAATTTTCAAAACACTTAACTTTTTTTGTCATTTTTAAACAGTTAGTTCAGAATTGTACTTTTCATACCTTTTCAATGCTAAAATTCATGAAGTTTTTGATATGTGAATTATAAAACTCCTTCGAATGATATTATGATGTAAAATTTTCAAAACACTGAATTGTTTTTGCCATTTTTAAAGATTGAGTTCAAACCGCTGCCTAAAAAAAGTATTTTTATACCTTTTTTATGCTAAACTTGGTGATTTTTTTTTTATTTCGCAACATATCAAACTCCTTCGAAAGGATATAATGAAGTAAAATTTGCAAAACACTTAACTGTTTTTGTCTTTTTTACAGTGCAATTTAAACCGTAAGCTTAAAATTTTGCTTTTCGTGCCCTTTTTTATGCTAAAATCATGAAGTTTTTTATTCGCCAATTGTAAAAATCCTTGGAAAGGATATGATGAAGTAAAAGTTTTAAAATGGTGAATGAAAGGATCTGGAGTAAATGCACATGAGACAAAGTCTCTACAACTACATGGTAAAAAACAAGCAAAGGAACAACGCTTTTATTGTTGTTCTTCATCCAAAACACTGAATTGTTTTATCATTTTAAGACGAGTTTTTATTTTAACCGCTAATTAAATCATTTATTTTTCATACCTATTTTATGCCAAATTTTATGTTTTGAGTACACATCAAATTAAATGAAAATAAAAATCTTTGCTGTAGAGATTTGTTAAATTGAATATCTTTTTAAACTAAGTCTAAAACGGCGATATTCACAACTTTTAACTGGTTAAGGTGAATATAGACAGTCGAGATCGAATCCACCTGTGACTCGCGAATCTGATATCCATTCGCACCCAAAAGTGTCACAGGCACAACTTTATTTGATTATTTACTTATAATATCAAAATACATATAATAAATAAAAATTACTAAAGGTGAATAAAAAAGAGAGAGAATTATAAGCGATAAATAGAATAAACGATTTTCATTGGTTTAATTAAACCCTGAATACCGGTTTCCGTTCTGATTGGACGAACGTTAAAAATTGAATAGCGATTTCCGTTTCTCGTTTCTCATTGGCTAAAACTATGACTAATTTAAACTCGATTTTTCGATACCGATCGGAAACTATGGGTTTTCGTCGGAAACCCCTAGTTTCCGTTCAATTTCGATCGGAAACTAGGGTTTTGGGGGATATACTATGTATACCGATCGGAAACCCCTAGTTAACGAGCGGTATACCTGGTATTTCGCACGAAAACCCCCAGTTCTCGTTCGAAATGCTAGGTATACCACATTTTTGTTACTATCGCGTGCCATGCTTGAATTTTAAGGCGGTTACGGAGATAACAATGTCTAATGAGAAAGTCTGTATAATTTGAGCTAGCTCTCGAGTAACGAATAAGCTGTTAAACATACACTCCGTAAGCAGGAGGAGCTGGAATATTACTCTCCATGATAGGAAAATTGAAAATTTTAAAATTAAAATCGTCCCTTTTGTCGTCATTTTATACCGAGATTACAATTATCGTCCAATTCGAGATATAAGTCCAAAAAAAATGTAGATCTGGTGGTTTTTATCGTTTTCTTTATCTCTAGTTCTGGCGGAAAAATGAATGGGATCCATTAAGCAAAACTGCATTATTGCTGGAAAAAACATCATCACTATATCTATAAGTGAGATTAGAGGATCTAGTATCTTTTATTGTATGATCTTTTACGAGTCTCTGAAGAGTAGATGTGCCTAATTAGTGGCAAGACAAATGTTTATTTTGTAGACAGGAATAGTTATCAAATTTTATATTTTTCCTTGTCATAGAAAACATCTGCAATCATTTCTTATTATAAGGGTTACCCTAAAACAGAGCTTTAGATATGGTATCTTTAAATTTGTAGAAATTAGAAGGAGTCTCTGATATCCTGATAAAAAGTTATTTTTGTGAAAGTCCAATCATAAAATATTTTTGGAAGCTAGACTTATTATTCATTGATTTTTATTATTTGGTTTATTTTCGAATAAAAAGTCATGGATTTTAGACAATTTCATTGAATGCGAAATTGCTTTGCCCAAGTTTCGAAATATCTTAACTAAAACGGAAATACAACTACTAACTGTACATATGTGCCAAAAAATCATTGGTTTAATGTCTTCCTGAACAGATAAATCAACAAATAAAAATCATTATACATGTATTTGCTTAAAAACTATACAAACGTTGATCTTAAATCTGGAAACCGTACAAAGCAAGAGAACTCTAATCCATATGTGGCAGAACATTGCTCGAATCTGCTGAAGATTTTTTATTGCTCGTTTTTCGGATTATCATCTACATGTTAATGTTTTCACATTTAAATGAGATTTCTATTTAGATTATCCAATTTGATAATATATTTGGGTTTTATGTCAGTATGTGTTTTTTATGGAAATTTACTTAAATCATTCCAAAATAAGAAATATGATTTATTTTGTGGATTTGTTACTCAATGACCTGTGGTCGATACAGTGGCTTTCTTGCTCACATAAAGGCTTCTTAAACAATGGCATTTTGCACTTAACTTGAATCATCACTCCAGAAGTTTACGTTCGACATCACCATCTTGTGGATCGATATTGTATATCTGTTTCCCATATTCCCTTTAAAAGCTTTATTGGGTTTTCCTCTACCATATTTGACACGGTAGGTGTCTTGTAAGAAAGAAGAAATGCACATGATCTCACCTATTGTCTTTATAAGGTCCGTGTTGTTCATCTTTGTATGTGTGTGTGTCTTTATTTTTTCTGTGCCGTGCTGATGTTGTCTCTGTGTTTTTCCGATGTTGCCATTGTCATTTGGTTATTCTTTTCTGTTCATATTTGTGTGTGTGTGTGTGTGTGTGTGTGTGTGTGTGTGTGTGTCTTCTTTTCTGTGCAATACTCATGATGCGTCTTTGTTTTTTTTTCCTGTTGCCATTGTCCTTGGATTAATCGTTTTAGATTGGCGGTTCGGTTCTCACTTACTTTTTTTATATAATTTGGAAGACGTTGGTAAAGCTTCAAAATTAAATTCAAGCGAATCAAGGTTACTTTGAAACAATGGTTTAACTAAAACTAAGAAAGTACCATTAATTGAAAGCTTTCTTATGTTTTTCAGGTGTAAATATTTTAAATTGTTCACCTCAAAGAACAAACGCTATCCACAATACTTGTTTAATGAAAATCAACGAGAAATCATCATAAAATGTAAAACAATGAAATGGATGTAAAAATTTAACATAATCTTTCTATTTTGTTACGGATTTGTTAGTGAAATGAAGTTAACTTTTAGTTGCATGAGATTTATTGGCATGACCTTTAACCCCATTTTAAATTAAACGTGACCAAGTCGATATTTACGACATTGTTATTATCGATTTGCCATGGCTTCGGGAGGTTGATGCATCACTAAACCTGGTTTAACCCACCATTTTATTTATAAAATGCCCGTTCCAAGTCGGGAATATGACGGCTTGCCAAAAATGTTCTGTGTTGGATTGTGTTTCCCTGATTCAGTCAAATGTTATACGGATTTTCCTTACTGGTCTCTTCCTTTGATCGATTCGGACTTTTGTTGTCACTTTTATTCCTCATTTCCAAAAATGTATGATGCAGGTGTGTGTGTGTGTGTGTAATTCCATTAACCAAAACTAAAAAAATCGTCGATTGGGCCTCCTACTATAAATGGATAACAACAGTAACAAACTAAGTCAAAAATTAAAAATAAAAATACATTTTGCGAGACAGCATGATGTCATAAATTAGACAGAGAAAGAACGTCTGTGTAGCTGTCGTACATGGCGAACAACGAAATAAAAATTTGAAATAATATTAAAGCCTTAAAAATAAAAACAAGAAAGAAAAGGTCCAAATTTTCGGAGTAAACTCCTTTTGCAAGGCTGAAAAGAGAACAGGCACATCACCGTGGACGGAGACACGTGTCTGTCACTAATGTCGTCTTCAACTAAAACTATAAACCCTGTAATTTGAACTTCAAAGACATGACAAAAATAGAAAAAAAACAACGTTCAAAGACTTCACAAATATAGAACAAAATAGCGTTAGGTGTATATGCAGAAATTACAAACCAATTAAAAATGACCAAAAATAAACAACTGACGATTAGTAGATATAAAAACAATAACTAATCTACAGCATCCTGTTTAGCATTTATTCCTCTGGGACGCACTGTCCCGAGACGATGGATGATTCGCTGTTCAAGCACACGTCGATGGTTTAGGAGATAACAAGAAGTATCTACAATCGCTGAAAATTACAATCGCATGCCACAATCTGCAAGTTTTCCTTTACTATATCCAAGTCTAACTATATAGGCAGTAATTAAACATGTTAACACATGTCCAAATTAACAGCTGTTCATCATTGACCTTGGCCTATATTCTTTACATGAATGACTCTGCTTCTAATTTCATTTTGGCCTTATATTATTTTAACGCCACAAGAGTCTTTAATTTTAGGAGTTACCCTCAGGTAGTAGTGAACCATGGCGGTGCGTTAATGGATAGTTGGTCCATAGGCCGAATGGGACTGTTGTAGTTTTGTACTCGAAATTCAATTTTTTACGGACAAAATTGAGTTTTGTTCAACAAAAATGAGTTCAGATTAGCAAAATTTAAAACATACAACAAATTTAAATTTTGTCATACAAAATTTCTTTCAGTGGACAGAAGTTACTTTTGTCATGACAAAATTCATTTTTGTATCACAGATTTTACTTTGTTACCTGATTTGAAAATTGGTAACAAAAGTCAATTTTGTATGCAAATTAGTTTAGTTTGGATTCCGTGAACTAATTTGCATACAAAACTGAGAAACATTATGACAAAATTAGATTTTTTCATAAATTAAATTTTGTGTTTACAAAATTGAATTTTGTCATAACAAAATCAATTCTGTCATGCAAAACTATGGTTTCAGTGCACAAAATTCATTTTTGTAGACAAAAGTCACTTTTGTCAACAAATGTCACTTTTGTCATGACAGAATTCATTTTTGTATGCAAATGATTGACCTACACTTGTTAGCTGTCCGCCGATTGGTTGAAATACTTGCAGTAAACTAATTTGCAGACAAAATTGACTTTTGTGACACAAAATTGAATTTTGTGTTAAAATTTACTTCTGTCCAACAAAACTCGATTTTGTCTACACAAAATCACAGGATGATAATTTAATCAACATTGCCGCGTACAAATTCAATTTTGTCTCACAAAATTGACTCTTGTTATTTAATTTACATATCGGGTAACTAAAGTCAATTTTGTATGGAAATAAGTTTATATTTGCGTACCTATTTCAAAAAATTCAATTTTGTCATGACAAAAATGAGTTTTTTCATTACAAAAATTCGTTTTTTCATGACAAAAATGAGTTTTGTCTACAAAAATGAATTATGTCTACAAAAACAAATTTTGTCAATACAAAATTGAATTTTGTCATTACAAAATCGAAGTTCTCATAAAACAAGTCTGTATAACATAGTTTTGTAAGACAAAAATGATTTTGTTACGACAGAATTAAATTTTGTGTACAAAAATTGACTTTGATTACAAAATCACAACAGTCCCAGTCGGCGTCCCGTAAAAACGAACTACTTAATGCTTGTCAGCTACTTAATGCTTTTTCCAAAAGCTTCAAATTCTCGATTTAAACTTATTTTATATGTTAAAAAATGAAACATGGGGATTGGACACAACTTTTTGGCTCACCTGGCCTAAAAGGCCATATAAGCTATTGCCATCACTTGGCTTCCGTCGGCGTCCGTCCGTCGTCCATTCGTCCGTCCATCGTAAACTTTTTCAAAAATCTTCTCCTCTTAAACCACTGAGCCAATTTTAACCAAACTTGGCCTGAATCAATACCAGGGTATCTAGATTCAAAATTGTGTTCGATTAGTCCGAGGACCGAACAACATGGCTGCCGTTGTTAAATATCACATGTGGGTTAATTGCTGGATCTTGCAAATAACTCAAAAACCATTACAGATATCAAAAAATCTGACACGTGGTAAAAGTAACCAACATGACAAGATCTACCTGCCCTGCAATTTTGAAGAAAATCCGAAAACCCGTCTTGGAGTTATTGCCCTTTTTCCGTGAAAATTTTGAATATTTTGATATTCTATATTTTTTATCTCAAAAACTATAAAGATAGAGGTCAACTTTAAATTACAAAAATGTTCAGCATATCAAGATCTACCCACCTTGAAATTGTGAAGAAAACCTGACTATCCATATAGGAGTTATTGCCCTTTATTGGTCAAATTTAAGAAATTTGATACTTCTTGTCATCAATTTAAAAAAAGTATTCTCCTCCTAAGCCACTGGGCCAATTGTTACCAAACTTGACCTGAATCATCACCGGGGTAAACAGTTTCAAAATTATGTTCGATTAGTCCGAAAACCAAGCAACATGGCTGCTTTTACTAAAAATAGAACAAAGGGGTGAATTGCATTTTTTTTTTGTAAATTACTCGAAAACTGTCACAGATATCAAAAATCTGATTGGGAGTGAAAGTAATCAGCATGTAAAGATCTACCCGCCCTGCAATTTTAAAGAAAATCCGAAAACTAGTGTTGGAGTTATTGCCCTTTTTCCGTAAAATGTTCTAAATTTTAATATTATTTATTTTTTATTTCAAAAAGAGTAACAGATAGAGGTCAAGTGTGAAAGGCAAAAAGGTTCAGCTTAATATCAAGATCTATCTCTGACTTTCGGAATTCTCTTATTTTATCCATCATGATGCATTAGAAAATTTTGCACACTGACCCCCTTTTTTCTTTTCAAAATATCATTGTATACATCTTCAATAGACTTTTGACAAAATTTGATGAAATTCGTGATATTCCTTCATTGCATATATCAAAGGTTGATTGCCTTAATGCAAAATGGATGAAAAGTGTAGAGAAGTTCGGTTTCCCGCCAAAATTTCGGGCGTTTAAATCTCAAAAAGGACCACACTGACCTATCAATATTTTTTTTTAAAATGATGCATGATCGATATTCTACTAAATAAAAATATTTACTTTAAATCTTTGATATAATAAACTTGAGAAATGACCATGTTTAATCATCTTTTTTGGAACAACTAAGGATGATCAGGATGATATTTTTTGTTAAAGCTTGTATTTGATGATGTAGTATGATGAGTTGTGCTCTATTTCTCCTTTTCAGATTCGTCAACTATCTATGTTTCTGTTGACGACAGTTTGAGGTACGTATGTTATTGCAACCCCTGTCTCCCGGTTCTATAGTATATCCACTTTATTTAGTTTTCACTTTTAACTTAGTTGAAGGCAGTGGAGGCACGTATGTAAGTGCCCATATCTACCGGTTCTTCAAACTCTTCTACGTAAGTCGACCCACGTTAAGGCTAGGGAACTGATGAAGGCAATGTTCACAGTAATATACATTGCGCATGTCGTTAAATGTTCCTCTTCGCGTCTTATATTACGTTATATGACAGTGTCCTTGACAGAGGAGGGACTTATCTAAACAAACAAACTATACATAAATTGATATTTTAATATCAATTTGAAAGAAAATTTGCGTCGATTTTGCTACAAAACAAAAATAAATTATTAAAGCCGTCTCCCTTGATATTTAAATTGTTGAATCATTTCTATCGGTGACTTTATATTTTTATTGTGTTTATTGAAATGTGATTTAAATTTAAACTAACCGTTTTTAAAATCATTTATGCAATTATGTGTTACTATTTTTGTCGAATTTGTCCAGGTACATGGTATTTACCTCTGTGTCAATTCATAGACTGTAACACAACAGTAATATGTAGAAATGGGAAAGCTGGACGCATTTTTGATTCAGATTGAGAATCATAATGCTATATACTACCCAGGACAAGACGTCATTGGACAAGTTTATGTGGAGCTCAGTGCAGAAATGAATATGGAAGGTAATCGGATATATGACATATATGTACAAATGTATTTAGACTGTTAATAGTATATTAAATGATCTTGATTATGTTGATGTTAACATTTGATACATTTCATATAAGTTGCCTATTACAAGTCTGCAAAAGAAATAAAAAAACATATTGGAACTTCCTTTATTGTACAATACTCATACAAAATTGATGTGCCAATATTATTTGCTAAAATTCTGATATTTTATTGTTTACAATACTGGTTGAACAAGTATTGCCTTAGTTCTTAATGTTATCTTTTTATTTCCGTGCATTGTAGCTGTCTCGCGTCCTTGTTTTGTCTTTGTTTCCGATTTTTGCCATGTCTTTGGACTTCGATTTTTGTGGTCGTCGCCTCCATTGTTCCTTCGGTATTCTTGTTTCTTGATAAACCAGTGTTGTATTGTTAAAAATACTGATTGTTCCAGTATAAGTATTGTGGACAATTATAGTATTGTATCCTAAGACCGGCGTGATGTATCATCTCGTTAGACGCAACCTCCGGACACTCTTTGGAATGAAACATTATCTTGGAAACCTAACTAACGTGGTGTTTATTACTCTATAATAAAATCAATTTGACTTAGAATATTTATAATATTCTCCAAAATAAGGCTTTAAATTATGTAAAAGTAGTTGTGTATTAGGCACGCAAGAATTGCAGTTGCAATGATATGTTAAGAATGTGTGACGTTATGGGTTTGAATCTTGCAATTCATTCAAAAAGTTTCGAAATATTTAATTGCCATAAAGAGAAATTAAAGACAATTAGGTATTAAGGCAGTGATTTATAAATTAATAAATCATATTGATATTCAAATCTTTTTTGGAGTTACACCAGATGCTATAAAAAATGAAGCACTTTTATCTAATTTTGGCACAGCTAAGTTTCAAAAATACTTTGAATTTGATTTAATGCTTCATATTAAGTTGTAATAAAAACAAAAGAAATGAAGCATTATATTTTTAAGCATAAAATGTAAATTATCACCAAAGTAAGATGAACAAAAAAGTAAATACAGCGTAACTGTAGACTGAAGTGGCAGTTGGTTGAAATAAAATAAAGATTAATATGTGAATAGAGTTAATGATAATGGAAAGGATATGGAGTAAATGCACATAAGACAAAGTCTTAAATACATGGATAAAACCAGCGCGGGAACAACGCTTTTATTGTTGTTATTCATCTCGTTACATTTAATACAACCAGTAATAAAATAGTGTAAAGATATCAGGAACTCAATAAATTAAAAAAGAAAGAGGATATATTTACTTGTGGAATGAGTAAAAATGTCATTAACAAAACAAGATATGAGTTTACCGTTTAAATATGAAAATTTACAATATTAAAATGATTATATGATATTTTACACTTAAGTAAACGTTGTAATTAGATAGAATATTTAATATCTATAAAAAACTAGATTAAAAGCACAGATATTTACGTAATAACACAAGTATCCTTCATCAAAGCCAGTAAAAAAGCAAACACAAAAACGAAAATATAATTATAAAAATATTTGGCACAGTTCACATGTTTTCGAATATCATCTGATTGGTATATGAATAACTTAAGTATATTAATATTTTGATATTTTACTGAGGTTACAAAAATGCTATGTAAAATGAAGTACTTTTAATGATAAAAAATAAATGAAAAAAATGAGGAAAAAAACTTTTAATTTGATTTTGATTTAATGTGTCAAAACACAAAAGAAATGAAGCATTTAGGGACCGACCATTTAAATTGAAAGGGGGAAGGGGGGCTATGGTTTTTTTTCCTAAAAAAATATTTTGGAGCTGATTTTATGTGAAAAAAATATTTTGGCTGCCAAAATGATGAAAAAACATTTTCTGAAGGAGGCTTTCTCCCCCCAAAAATAATGTTAATTTTTTATCAAAAATATTTTTTGATACACGCGTGAAAAAAAAATTTTCTGTCCAAGAAAAAAAACCATGACCCCCCCCCCCCTTTCAGGTTAAATGGTTGGTCCCTTAATATTTTAACATAAAATGTTAAATATCACCAAAGTAAGATATGCCTGTGGATATGCCAAAAGAAAAGTAGCCTACAAAATCTACAAATTCCACTCTGAATAGAAATTTGAATGGATTAAAGACTTATGAAAACACGACTTGTATGAAAACATAGTTAAAAATATACATATCATATAAAAACAATATCACACAACCAGCAATAAAACAGAGCAAATATATCAAAAATTGGATTTTGAATCCGGAATAAATTGAAATATAAATGAGATTTTATCACTTGTCAGGAATGATTCAAACGTCACTTTCAAAAACCAAAGCTGAATGAAAGTTTACCCGTTTGATTATGTGCCTTTATCATGTTAAAATATTACCTTATATCGACATCACAATCTATGCTATCATCGACTGCTATGGGATATCTGTTTGCGATATGACACCAGATCCTCCCTTTGACAGCGTAAATATGTTTGTTTTCCTCTATTAAATTTGACTTTACTACGGAATCGACATGTTAATTCGGGTGTCTTATAAGAAGCAGGGGATGCTTACTCTACCCGTGCATCTGATTACACCAATAGTTTTAAATTGAGTTCATGTTGTTCATCTGTTTGTGTATCTCCATTTTCCTTTCCTGTGCCATATCCATGTGATGTCTTTGTTTTTTGTGCTTTCGATGTTGCCGTTGTCTTTGAATTATTCTTTTTAGAACTGACTCTGTTTTTACTTACCTTATTTAACACTGACGAAAGTTGAATAAAGCAATTTAAAAAACATTGAACATAGAAAAAAAGATAAAGTAAAAACACAGATATATATATGACAGTAACAAAAGCGGTAAAAAAAAACACACAAAAAAAAGAACACTACAGAAATATTTGGCACAGTTCAAAATTTGACTGTTATATAAATATGAATGATGAAAAATCAGAACAAATAAATGTAAATATGAAAAATAATGAAACTTGACAATTTAGGATGCAAAACGTAGGAATAAAACTTTTGATGGACATCAGGTATTGTCAACAATTATGTTTTAAAGCGTGAAAATTTCGATGAATCTTTTAAGAAATAAAATGTGATGACCAAAACCAGAGACTATAAGAATAGTGTAACAAGCGAATAAAGCTGAGACATTTTAACATACGTTTGAAGCAGACTAAGGAGTATTAAGTATCAGTGACTAGTAATAAAGCACAAATTAAAAAAGTGTGAAATCTTGGAGTTGAGTTTCTCCTCCTGGTTAATAAGAATACTATGTTTTTTCCACATAATTATGTAATATGTTATTTTTGTAATATTATTATCACTTTCTCTGTCGCTGTGTCTAGTTTATGAGAATAAAGCAATTATTCATTCACAAAATTTGTAAGGTAAGTTTTGATTACATACTGTTCCATTACTTTCTTTCAGGATATTTTTCAAACAAGTTCATACACAAATCAGTATCATTTTGTGAAACTCCTAACATTAACAGCAGAATGATATATATAAAAATAACATATGCAATAACCACACAACAATTAAAAACAATCTCAAAATTGTTGATATCAATTTAAGAGATCATTTAAGTTCACAGACGTAATTTGAGAAAGTATTCCACAAATTTTATGATAGTGTAATAAACAGATTTGACAAGTGCCAAGCCTCTTTCAAGCACAGTGCAAGACCAATAGGAATCAAATGAACTAAACTGTCAATGAAATGTTCATCCATCAAAAGAACTTCCCTAAACTTAAGCCATATTCCAAAATAAGTCGGACAGAAGTATTTATTACAAAAAACTATCGAAATAGGAGACCAAATCCATCAACGAAAATATGTGTAAAATCAGATTGAGATAGAAAAGCAAAAATCAGTAAACTTACTTGAAGTTTTCATCTTAGATTACGTTTTAAATGTTTTTTTGTCTTTATTTGCATATTATTATTATGCTCTTTGCTGCTCAATGTAAATAAGTCATATTTGTTTGTATTTGGTTGTGTTCTTTGCAGACATATGCGATCATTAAAAAATCCAAATTCTGTCCTTTTTTGTAGATGCAATGCACTTATTTGTTGTAATTCATGTTGTAATTGTGTTGGCCATTTTGGTTACATTGCTGCAATTTTACGATAGGTTAGATATTTAGAGCAAAGGCCAGAAAAACAAGATTTACAGAAAACTATACATCAGCAAGGTCTGTCAGTACCGCCTCAAAGACATCTGGTGCAAGCTCTCCGCAATAACTTGCAGTTTTCCAAAAATTCGCCCACAAGGATCAGAAACCCACCAAAAAAATATGGAGAATATCAAATGTGAATCACTGTAAAAATAACTTACCTGCTGATAACTTTGTCGGTACGCATCTTGTATATCATGTTTTTTTCCCTTTGCCATCGTTCCCATCCACTTGTTTGGTTATTAAATGAAGACCAAATATATTGCGTAATATTTAAAGTATACAATAACATCGCAGTGTGGACGTCCATGTGTAAAGCCATGTGATACATTTCCACCAGCTCCTATAAGGCAAAATTATGGTGTCACCACACGGATTCTGTACTTGAATCATTTCCTTTCTAGCCAAATAGTCTTCTTCTCAAAATTGACATGGTAGTAGTCTTGAATCTTTTTTTCAACACTATGAAGTTAACTTATTTTATACCTAGTCTGGTTGCTATCTTCCATGGTGTTTGTTTTTTTTTAATTTCAAAAATAGATGTTTTATTTTCAAAGGATTAATTCGCAGTGATTGAGTTTACTGTAATTGAAGGGAAGTTTTGATGGATAACATTTCATTGACAGTTTAGTTCATTTATTCTTATATTGGTCTTGCATTGTACTGGAAAGAGGCTTGGCACTTGTCAAGTCTGTGTATTACACTAGGATGAAATTTGTGAAATACTTTCTTAAATTACGTCTGTTAATTTAAATTGTCTCTTGTTATCAACTATTTTGAGATTGTTTGAAATTGTGATGTTGTTTTAGCTGATAATCATGTAAATAACTATGTTTTATTTGATATCATTCAATATTTGTATCAAATGGTTTTTAAATTTCATTATTTTCATTTTATCATTCAATCTATATCTCTGTTTTAAATGTCAGGAGTTTCATAAACAATGATGCTGTTTTTTGTGTATGAACTTGTTTGAAAAATATCCTGAAAGAAAGTAATGGAAGTGTATGTAATCAAAACTTCATGGTACCTTACAAATTTTGTGAATGAATAAATGCTTTATACTCATAAAGTAGACAGAAGTTAACAGTAATAATATAAAATTAACATGATACATAATTATGTTGAAAAAACATAGTATTCTTATTAACCAGGAGGAGAAACTCAACTCCAAGATTTCACACTTTTTTAATTTGTGCTTTATTACAAGTCACTAATACTTAATAATCCGTAGTTTGCTTCAAATGTATATCATTAAGGCTTTCCATATTATTTGATTTTATACTGCAACCTTTCTATTTGCGTAAGTAAACTACATTGACTGTATAAATATAAGTGATATGCAGTCACTGACCGTATAACACCTTGTCAATGAAGTCAACTATGTGTTTCCGTAGTAATAGTTTCATGACGATGTAAGAAAGCATGGATTCATCACAACCTGGAGATGTCCGCTTCGCTTTTGAAATTTTCATTTTCATTGATGTATTTTACTTAAAATTTGGTTGGGTATAGTTGCAGTATAAACACAATAACAGTACATTGACTTGACATAAACGGGATATAATGATTCGGCTCGAAACGGTGAAAATGCTCGCCAGAGGCTCGCATTTTCCCGCGTTTCTAAGCCTCATCCTTATATTGCGTTTATGTCAAGTCAATGTACTGTTATTGTCTATTTAATGCTGCTGATGAGAGGTTACACCTTGAATGAAACACGTGAACAGCATAACAAAATTTACTGTTTTTTATGTAACATGGTTATTTTTGTATTTTAAAGTGTCTCAGCTTTTATTTACTTGTTACACTGTTCTTATACTTTCTGGTTTTGTCAACCACATTTTATTTCTTAAAAGATTCATCGAAATATTCACGTTTTAAAACCTTATTGTTTGCCAAAACCAGATTTCCATCAAAATTTTCATTCCAAAGTTATGCATCCTAAATTGTCATTTTGTTAATTGTTAAGTTTTATCATTTTTCATATTTATATTTATTTGTATTGATTTTACATCATTCATATTTATTTTGAACTGGGCAAAATATTTTTGTAATGTTCTTTTTTGTGCGTTTTCTTTATCGCTTTTGTTGCAATCATACAAATATCTGCGTTTTTTTTATTAAATCTTTTTATATGTTTAATGTTTTCTTTAATTGCTTTATTCAACTTTTGTCTCGGTGTTAAATAAAGCAAGTGAGAACCGAGTCAGTTCAAAAAGAATAATACAAAGACAATGGCAACATGGAAAGCAAAGAAAAAATCATAAAAAAAGACATCACATAGATATGACACAGAAAAGAAGAATGGAGACACTCATACAGATGAACGACATGGACTCAATTTGAAACTATTGGTGGAATCGGATGCACCGGTAGAGTAAGCATCCACTGCTTCTTGTAAGACACCCGAATTAACATGTGAATTCCATTGTAAAGTCAAATATAATGGAGGAAAACATATATTTACGCTTTCAAAGGAAGGATCTGTTGTCATCTTGCAGACAGATATCCCATAGCGGTGGATGATAGCATAGATTGTGATATCGACATAAGGTAATATTTTAACATGATAGAGTCGCATAGTCAAACGGGTAAATTTTCATTTAGTTTTGGTTTTGCAAGTAAAATCATTCCTCAAGTGTTTGTATCTCATTTATAAATCAATTTATTCAGAATTCAAAATCCAATTTTTGATATATTAGCTTTGTTTTATTGTTAGTTGTGTGATATAATAGGTTCATTTTTAATTATGTTTTCATACAAGTCTTGTTTTCATACCGGTCTTGTTAAGTTCATTCAAATTTCCACTCAGAGTGCATTTTCTAGATTTCAGACGCTACTGTTCTTTTGTCATATCCACCGGCGTACCTTACTTTGGTGATAATTAACATTTTATGTTAAAATTTTAAATGCTTCATTTCTTTTGAGTTTTGAAGCATTAAATCAAATTGTTTAACAAAGTTCTAAAACCGTACAGGTCCAGAGAAAGTTTTTACATTTTGGTTAATTGACTTTGGAAATCTCTGATTTGGCCGATCTAGGATTGTTTCCCTTTGCATAAGGTGTAAAACGCGAAGTCAAATTCGGGAACTCAATTGTATTTGGCAAATGGACTTTTCATGTATACACTTGGAAATAAATGAAGCACCACACATGTTTTAATTTCAAGTGAACTTTTGATGCCAAATTCAGTCTTCTAATTTTCAAGAGAATTTTAAAATTACTCTGTTATGAAGTGATTCCAGTGATTAGAAAGCAAATGATACAGGTACACTGGGCATAACAAAAGATGCAAATTCAAAGTTTTTTTTCAAATTAAGTGCAAAAATTGGTGTCAATAGTCAGTCCATGAGATTCTGTCTTCTGGAAACTACCGCTTTTAGAAACTGAAAAACATTATTGTCAAAGTAAACGCATATAAAAGAAGATAACCTTATTTTAGAACTTACGAATACACTGACAGTTCCCGTAGGGGAGCTAATCTGTTTAAATACACTTTTTTTTCTTTTTTTAAGGACAAAATACGGAATTTACCATAAAATGATCAAATATTGTCAACCATAGGGTTTAATGATCTCTTACCTTCATGTGACATCATGTTTTCTTACAGTAGTCTTATTCACACAATGGTTGGAATAATCTTATCTATGGACATCACACCAAAACGGATTGTTTACGGAGTAGAATATTGCATTTTTTGCATAAAATTTCTACTGATGCAATGGACACCAATTATAACATCTGTTGCTACATAAAATTGCATTAAAGTTGATCACTCCTCATGTTTATAATATCATGGTTTTTTAAATTAACATTTTTATTAGAGCATCCATCATATATCATTTTAAGAAAAAATATTAACAAGTCTGAGATACAAGCGCCTAAATTTTGGCGAGAAACCTTACTTCTAAAGATATTCATTCACTTTGCATTAAGAAAATAAACCTTTCAAATGCAGTGAAGGAATATTTAGAATTTTGTCAAATTTTGAAGAAGTCTATTAAAGATGTATACAATCATAAATGAATAGAAAAATGGTGGGGGTCACTTTTTTCCATTTTCAATCATAAATTACAATCTTCACACACACCTTTAAGTGTCTTCCCTTCCAGACTGTAAAAAATGAATTAAATTTTTAAAGCAGTTAGATCATGTGCAAAGGTTTAGCTGGATTCAAAATTGGCCACTTCAGTCATCTGACTGTTTGGATCTTCCAAAATTATGTCTTAGGAGCCAGCAGGAAAAGTTATTTAATTAATATGATAAACGTAAGGTTTGCATATTTCAAGCGAGCAATGCAAGCAGTTAAAAGTATCTTTTTTTATGCTCCCAAGATATATGTTGTAACTTTTTTAGTCCTTATAAATTTTATTTTCTGTATCAAATTTACTATGTATGTTTAAGACTGAAACAAAGTTTTGATCATATCTGGTGTTGCAAGGGTAATTTTTATATTTGACCAAAATATTTAAGTTGAATCAAAGAGGTACTGTAATTTAAAACTCTTTGTAAATTTTCTTCTGCATCGAATTTCTGTAATCGCGGCTTTTCTATATTTAATATCATTTAACCACTATGTTTAGTGTCATGTTATGAGTTTCTGACAGTTGATTTTCTAAACTTCCAAACTTTCTATGTTTACCCTACTTATTACATTACTTTGCATGGTCACTATTTTGATACTAGATAACAAGCTTTAAAAGGCTTTTATAGCTCATCTAGCTATAGCCAATATGAGCTTTGACGTCACCATGTGCCCGTTGTCTATCTGTCCAGCGTAAATTTTTTGTCCCATGATTTTCTCCTCTGAAATACTAGGCTAATAAAGACTAAAATTAACCACAATCACCCCGGTGAATCTGTATACTGTATAATTAGTCCTCTGACTGTTTGGATCTTCCAAAATTATGTCTCTGACAAAATTATGTCTTAGGAGCCAGTATGAAAAGTTATTTAATTAATATTACAAATGTAAGATTGCAAATTTCAAACGAGCAATGCAAGCAGTTGAAAGTATCTTTTTATGCTCCCAAGATATATGTTGTAACTTTTTTAGTCCTTATAAATATTATTTTCTGTATCAAAATTTACTATGTATGTTTAAGACTCAAAAACAAAGTTTTGAGACATATTTTTTTATTTCTAACAAGACAAATAAATTACACTTATACTTGAACATAAATTTTTTTTTAAAAATAATTGCAGAAATTAGATTGCAATTCTATGGTTTTGCTTATGTGGAGTTGAGTGAGGATGACAAGCATGACAAAGGAGGACATTACAGAAATGAGGAAAAATACTTTAACTTTACGTACACCTTGTATGGAAAATGTAAGAATCACTTTTAATTAGCTTTTCATGATGAAAGTATAGCTAGGAAGTAACGGTGGTCATATTGTTTGGAGGGGTCTACAGAGATTGATGCAGCCATTTTTAATCTTATTGTGGACTTTGACAGCAGTCATGACAATTTGGCATTTTATGTCTCCGTATTCACACCTATGTTAGAAAAAAAACAAAATGATCTCTTATTACGATAGCTATAACCAGGACTCCGTTGCTTGAAAGTGCAATTCGGATATATGTCATTAAGTACTATATTTAGATCACACAGCAAAACAGTGGTACTGTATAGCGGGTTATTTGCGCGGGTCAAAAATTTCGCGCATTTTAGTGGAAAATGTATGTCAAAAATTTAAGCGTTTTAAATTTTCGCAGATTATCAAATATCCTATATATATATATCCTAAGAATACATCAAATATTCCCGAAATTTATTTTCTCGATTTAAGTCCATACGCACAAAAATACGAAAATTACCCACTATACGGTAGTCAGTAGATAGTTTTTGTATGGCAGACCAATTTCGAAGACCGCTTGAGATATTGACAAAATATTTGTTATGTGGGATAAGTAATAGAGGAGGGCGGGCAAGGGGGATCCAATAACAGCATTACAGCGAACTGATATTTCCAATAACAAATAACAGGGAATTGAAATTTTCTAGATAACAGTAAACTGATTCTTCAAATCAGAAAAAACAGGGAATTGGACATTACTATAATAGATAACAGAGAATCAATTTTACCCCCAAAAAAACAATAACTGTTAACCCCATTGCCCCCTCCCCCCTCGTTATAGTGTCCTTGACTCATTCCTGTAGTTATTGCTAATTGGACTTTTAATTTCACGAAATGACAGATTTATAATCCTTTTTCTGAAACTGCCTTAAGTATTGAATTGATATTTGGTATTTGAGTTTACCTAGATGAGCTATATATAAGGTTGATTTTCGTTTAGATTCAATTGTTTTTGTATTAGCCATCGAAAATTTCATGAAGAAATAGTGGTCTTGATTTTAGTTATGGACATGACATGATATTACATGTAGATATGTTAATTTAGTCTGAAGACTTACAATTTCAGTTTTAATTTGGTGATAATTATCTTATAACACAGGGCAATCATTATCGTGTCATCAATCAAATTGGGTTACTTAGCAAAATATTATTGATTATGAAAGTGTTTATTCAATATTTTTTGTGGCTTTTCAATTGGAATAGAATATTTTTAATTTGGATTCTGAAACAACTTTTATTTCGATATCTACATGGTTAAGAACAGTGGCAAACTTAGACAAATTTTAAGCTTTTTTGAATACAGATGATGCTGAGAAATCAGACTTTTTATACCTATTACCCATTAAAGTTTCACTTTACTTTGTCCAAAGTCTCGTTGTGTAAGCAGTTATTATGTGTCAACTCCTGTCCAAATGTACTCTTGAACTACATTTTATATATTTATACTTTTTTATCCAAGTAATCTGGTTTTTAGTTTGCATTAGAACTACACATAGGTCTCTATTTCTGTCAACAAGCAGTCTTTGGTTTAAGGAGTTATCATAAGAGCGTTCTGTACTATGATGCTTTATTAATGGATAAATGGTCCATAGAATGCAAGTGACTTAACTAATGTTTATAAGAAATAAAAGAGCTGTTTTTTTCTGAAGCTCCAAATTCTTGCATTCATTATAAGTGCAGGAATATTAATCATGTCAATTTGAAGACTCTTTCGGTCAATTTCTTTTATGTCTTATCTTTATTATCAAAAATTAACATACACATATATACCACCTATCAATTTTGGTTTGCTGTAAGAAAATTTTAGCTTTGTGCTCAAAAATAAACTTACATATTTTCTACAGCCTTGGGACACCCTGACAAATTAGGAGCAGGACATCATACGTTCCCATTTCAGGTCATGTTTCCATCAGATCTACCATCGTCATTTGAACATGATATTGGACAAGTTCGTTACTGCCTGAAAGCAACCATTCACAAACCATGGAAGTTTGACCACAACACAAAGCATATGTTAACTATTGTTTCTTTCCTAGATTTGAATGCGATACCAAAAGCTCAGGTAATATCTTTAAGCATAAATAGATTCTGTAAACCTTGTCAGGTGATAAGGAGAATTCACAATAAAATTACAATTATCAAACGTTACCTCCAAACATGAAGTTACAACATAATAGTGTTCAATTTTGTGCTTGGAATATCACATATGTTTTTAATGCAACTTTGGGGTAATGGGACAAAGGTGCTACTCTATCAGTGAATAACAAAATTCCGAAGTTACTGATAATTTAGTTTCTGCATATGCGCAGAACCTACGCATTTCGACAACTTATGTCTCTTCAGTGCAGATCAAATCAAAACATTTGGAAATCCATTAATCGAAATGTGTGTAGAAGCTGATGGAGAACAAATTACCAATAGGATCTAAAAAGGAAAGCCAAAATCAACTAAGGACAAAGCTATGCAGGAGGGGGATACTCCTTCGATTTTAACGACATTTTCTCAAATTAAGATATTGCAAGTTTTCGAATAAAATCGGTTTTCGGGCCACCTCCGAACAACTGGCTACTGGGTTGGCGAATACCCTCGGAGACTAACGGTCCACCAGCAACGTCTTCGGTCCAGTTGTAATAAATAACAAAATGCCGAATTTACTTTTGAATTTAGGTTCTGCCCATTTGTTTTCAAAGGATGCATCTTCTGATGAAATTTAGATCCATCATACTATCCCCACCTCAAGAGTCAAATCATACAGCTGATTTTCCTGTTCTAGCATTAAATGGATAAAGTGCACGTCCATGAGCGACGAAATTTAATAACAGCTCATCGGCAAGCGAAAACCAAAGGAAAATGGCAGAAAAGTGAACAATCCAGAATCCAAAAACAATTTGATACAGAGAATGGAACATTCTAGAATCCAAAAACAATACATTACAGAGATAAAACAGAAAATTGAACAATCCATAATCCAAAAACAATGCCAAACAGAGATAAAACAGAAAATGGAACAATCCATAATCCAAAAACAATGCAATACAGGGATAAAACAGAAAAGTGAACAATCCATAATCCAAAAACAATGCGATACAGGGATAAAACAGAAAAGTGAACAATCCATAATCCAAAAACAATGCGATACATGGATAAAACAGAAAAGTGAACAATCTATAATCCAAAAACAATGCGATACAGGGATAAAACAGAAAATGGAACAATCCATAATCCAAAAACAATGCAATACAGGGATAAAACAGAAAAGTGAACAATCCATGATTCAAAAACAATGCAATACAGTCAGTGAGAGATAAAACAGAAAAAGTGAACAATCAAGAATTCAAAAACAATGCAATACAGAGATAAAACAGCTTAACAATAAATGAACAATAATGCACAGAAACATAAGCACTAGCAGTCAGACGGGAGGGATCTTCAGGCGCTCCGTAAGGGTAAGTATGATCTGCCAGGTTTACACTCATCTGTTTTTCTCGATTTTATATGGTGTTTAAATAACGATGCATTTTTAAAAAAAGATACTTTCTGGATACATGGGCGTGTACTTAATCTATTTAATGCTAGAACAATCAGCTCTAAGTTTACTGTCATCATGGTATAATTTGACTCTTGAGATTGGGGTGTATAATGGATCTAAACTTCACCAGAAGATCCAGACTTTGAAAAATATATGGAAAATTCCAATGGGCTTTAAGGTTACCTTTTACCATTTTTGTCAAGTTTTCAATGAACTACACACGACAAACGGGGATTTTAATTCATATATATATATATTATTTATTTTCCTGGAAGTTTCAAAATTGATTTTAAATACATCTTTTAATTAACAATGAAAGAATATGGAGTAAATATACATGAGAAAAAGTCTCTACAAATACATCGTAAAATTATGCAACGTACAACGCTTTTATTGTTGTTTTCATCTTGAAGTGGTTATGAGGCTTTCAATAACGAGCTTTGGTCATGCCTTATATCAAGTTCAAGACGACCCCCTAGCACTGGTTTGGGCGCAATTCAATGCTAATTGTCGAACAAAGCTACATCCATGTTGCATTATTACTCAAGGATGCTAGATCATCAGCAAACATTAAATTAATCGGCACCTACCTTTCACTTAATGCATTTGGGCATAAGTCTAATCATACTTTTATGGAGCTGTCTTTGATGATACTTGTGGCATGATGATACATTTAACATCTCCCAAGTAAAAAGGTTTTGACGGATATGATGATTTGACTGGACTATCTTTTTGGTTTATCCATGCATTTGTAGAGAATAATATATTATCTCCCAAGTAAAGAGGTTTTAAAGGATATGATGTTTTGACTGGACTGGCTTTTTTCTGTCCACAATGCTGTTCATCATTCTTGCTTTTGAATAAATGTTTATGAGACTGTTTGATAGATTTCTTTCATATTCAATAGAATATGTTGTTATACAGCCAAGGCGAGATTTTCCCATCACTTTGAGTCTGTCGCCCGTTCGTCTTGTCTTAAACATTTTTGTATTATTTTTTCGCCAGTAAACTAGAGTCAAAACCGTTTGACGGATGGTGTACAAATTTTGAGGTGTTTAACACCATTAAAGGAACAATAAAAGATTGATCTACTTCAATGAATAGCTCTTTCAATTGATAGCTGAGGGTTTTGGAATTCACCATGTCCTACATTTTCAGTGAAATCGGAAATACAAAGAATATAAAGGAACAACAAATGTTGCCGTATAAAACATTGTAACTCTAAAATGCTATATGCTTCAGGGTGTTAAGATGTCGAAATCTATTCAAGCGTTCTTACTCTGAAAGACGACACAAAAATTTATGGTACTGAATGCGTATGGAATATTCTTTGAACAAAAGTGTGTTGAAAAACTGCTTTTTAAAGGATACACGAAATAGAATTAGGAAAACTGAGGTGGAATATCAAAGATTCACTGTCGCAATTCGAGCTTTAGACTACCCCTTATAAACGGATAAAAGCAAATGGATATAAGCATCAGTAAAAGCTTAGATTCACCCCCAAAGATTCTAAAATAAAAGGTGTTTCTGTTCTAAGAAAAAACTAGTAAGGGAATTTAAGAACGATTTTAAAATTACCGAAAGTTTGTTTTTTTGTTTTGTTTTTGTTTTGTTTTTTTTTGTTTTTGTTTCTGCGCATTTTAAACCCTGAAATAAAGAAACCATCTAATGAAAATTGGAGTAACAAACATAGTTGCATTAGAATTAACTAGCTAGAGGCTCAAATGAGCCTGTATCGCTCAGCTGGTGACTGGTTTTTTTTTTAATGCATTTCACATAGGGTCCTTATGTTAAACTATATTCCTCGCTGGCAGCAATCGTGGATGAGGTACCAACATAAAAATCACAAACTTTGAAGTGGATCACCAATAGACGATTGTGACCAAGTTTGGTTCCAATTGGCTCAGTAGTTTTAGATCTTTGAATGCCTTTCCCATAGGGTCACTATATTAAATTATGTTCCTCGCTGACGGCCATCTTGGATGAGATACGAACCTGCTGGACATGTGTAGAAATTGTAGTCCTTGATAAGCTTAACACTTTTGCAATTCAACAGAAATTTTGCGGAAAAGGGGCTATAACTGTAAGACATGTTATCGAATATTCTCAAGAATTTCAGGGTGGATAGATCTCATCATGCTGATCACTTCTACCTTGTCGGATTTTTGATAACTCTAACGGTTTTTGATTTATTTGCAAAAAACAGCAATTTATCCCTGTTCTTTTTTTAGTAACAGCGGCCATGTTGTTGAGTCTACGGACATAAAAATCACAATCTTGAAAATGCATACGCTGGTATGCACTTTTGAGCTTTTGCCATCACTAGGCGTCCGTCGTCCGTCCGTTAACTTTTTTCAAAGATCTTTTTCTCTGAAACTGCTGGGCCAATCCTAACCAAACATGGCCCAGGTGAGCTAAAATGTGGTTCACATTCGTTACTCATTTTGTTAGCATGGTTCATTTACTTATCGAATAGTTGTTAACTATGTTTCATAGGAACCAGTAGAAAGTAAAGATTCTAAGGCTTTATGCTGCTTGTGTTATGAGTCAGAACCAATAAAAGGACAGCTTAGACTTGAAAAGTCAGGATATGTCCCTGGAGAGGCCATCTACTTACAAGGGGAAGTGCAGAATTTGAGTAATACTGCCTGTTTAGTAGAAGTCAAACTAGTAATGGTTAGTGTTTCTTAAGCCAATATACAACTGAATGTGTTTGTACCCTCGCCTGTTGGCTAAGCCAATTTTTACTCTTGTTTTACAACTTTATGCACGGTTCAAAATTTCATTTAAGATATCAGAGCTTCTTCTCAACAAATAAATTTGAAATATGATCTGAAGCTTTGATATGGTAAATTATACCCTGTCTCTCCTTTCGATGTCCCCTTCCTGTGTGCTAATGCATTGACTGATATATTTAAAACAATATTAATTTTTTATGCTGCTGCTGTCAAAGATTTAAAAACATTTTGAAGTTAGTAAGTCAGTTTCTTTTTTCACTAAGTAACAGATAATATTGATTTTTGACAACGAAAGGATATAGAGTAAATGCACATGAGACAGAGTCTCTACAAATACATGGTAAACTAAGCAATGGAAGAACGCTTTTATTGTTGTTCACCATTAGGCCTCCAAAATGCTCATACCTCATAGTAAGTTCAAGGCGGCCCCTAGCACCGGTTTGAGCGGAATTCATTCCTAGATTTCGACGCTACTTCAATGTTATTACACGTCGAGGATGCGGGATAGTCAACAAACATAACGTTATTTGGCCAATTGTTCTTACAATCTCTGTCAACCGTTGCTCGACAAAAAGGCCAAAATTTGAAAGTATGTCTCGGACTTTTATAGCAGATAACAAACTTAGATCAGTATTTTCTACCACATGAACCATGAATTTATATGCAAATGTACAAATGCTTGTAGCATATATTTAATAATTTAATTCCAAAATAATTATAATACCTAAATATATGTTATGTAATAAACGTTCCACCATTATGGCAATGTTTCAATAACCTTAACCTTGATTTCATGGATCAATAACTTCATCAACAGTGAAAATTTGCATTAGATGAAATAAAAAATGGATAACATGTAACATCTAAAATGGCTGGAAAATTACAATTACATGCTACATGCAAGGGAACTACACAGGAAAAACCCAAATAAGAACTAGAAGTGGAAACAGTCGCAAACGACAGCTAATCCCCTCGTTAAGAAATAATAACCCTAATATAATCTAAAGGTGTATGAATGTTGAACGTACATCCACTGAACATTACGATCAATGATCTGAGATATAAACATTAATAAAAACTTTAACCCAAGTCAGGTTAAGTGTAAAATGTAGGTCATCTGAAGCTGCAAGACTCTCAAAGACGCATCCACTGACCAAAGAAGATTGATATGTCACATGTAGTTTCTCAGATATGAATCTTAATGCAAACTTTAACCACAGTCATTGAAGCATAAAATAAAGGTTAGAGTGACCCAATTATCATCTGAAGCAGCATTACTCTCCAAGACGCATCCACTGACCAAAGATGATTCACGTGTCACATGTTGTTTCTCAGAAATATGAAGCTTAACACAAATTTTAATCGGAGTCATTGAAGCATAAAATGTAGGTTAGAGAGACCCAATTATCATATGAAACAGCATCACTCTCCAAGATGCATCCACTGACCAAAGATGATTGATGTGCCACATGTAGTTTCTCAGATATGGACCTTAATGCAAACTTTAATTAGAGTCATTGAAGCATAAAATGTAGGTCAGAGTGACCAAATTATCATCTGAAGCAGCATCACTCTTCAAGACGCCTCCACGGGACCACAGGTGATTAATGTGTCACATGTTGTTCCTCAGATATGAACCTTAACGTAAACTTTACCCCGAGTCATTGAAGCCTAAAATGTAGGTCAGAGTGACCCAATTATCACCTGAAGCAGCATCACTCTCCAAGACGCATCCACTGACCAAAGATGATTGATGCACCACATGTAGTTTCTCAGATATAAACCTTAGCACAAACTTTTACCGGAGTCATTGAAGCCTACAATGTAGGTCAGAGTAACCAAATTATCATCTGAAGCAGCATCACTCTTCAAGACGCATCCATTGACCAAAGATGATTGATGTGCCGCATGTTGTTCCCCAGATATGAACCTTAACGCAAATTTTAACCTTAGGTGGGACAAACGGACGGACGGACGGACGGGCGAGATGGAATATCCCCTCCCCAACTCCGTTGAGCGAGGGAATAAAAAATAACAAGCGTAAAAACTCGGGATAGCCTTACTTGGAACTAGCACTAGCAAAAGCCAGCAGTAGGGTTAAACTGGTTAATGGGTACCCAAACGTCCCCTTTATCTGTCCCGTTTCCCTATGGTATAATAAACATACGAATAAAACCCAATACAGGTAGACTATAACTCCTTGACCACAATCTTGAAAGAAGAGGAAATGACAATACGTAATTTTGAAAGATGGGTCAGGGGGGTGCTTGCCGCTAATCGGCCGGCCAGCTCAAGGAGCTTAGCAAAAACGCTGTCGCACTACGTAAGAAAAATCAAACTCAAAACTTGCCGAAGGGTTTGGTCAAGAATCATCATATATTTCAGTAGACATCGGCAGTATCATTGAGAGGCTAGTATGTGTGTAAAATTTTCAGGTCACTCGATCTGAAAGCTAATTTAACGGATGCAAGCAGGATATCTTTTGGATATCCGTTATTATTACTGTTACGTCCCAATTTTTCTGGGATTTTAATCAGTTTTTGTCATTTTTAACAACACTTACGTAAAAACGAGGATTAGAAATGCTCTTAGTAATAAGCTGTTTGCGAGTAACGCAATATTTAGATATAAAATGTTCATATCTATTATAAAACTTTATAAATGTATTCAACAACTTATGAAATCTGTTATCATGTTGTAAAAGTTTGGCTGTGACAGTAAGGTTACGTTCATTAAAGGCTATATCATGATTTTTCTCCGTACGGTGAAGAATGCACCCGCTTGTAATTTGATCAAAATAGAAGATTTCAATTTTCCTTTGTAAGCCTAGACAAGATACCAACCCTTTTTGTCATGAATATTCTAAAAGAAAATCCATTCAGATACTGTAATCATAATAAAACAGTAAATCAATCATTTGTATATTTTAAACCCTGGTGTATGATATTTTTCATTCTTGTTTTGTTATAAGACTGTCTTTTACGTAGTGATAATCATTCTTCCAGTGGTTCTTTAAAAAGTGTCTTATATTACCCCGTGTTTCTTTAAAACAGTGTCTTATATATACTGATCGTCATTCTTTCCCGTGTTTCTTTAAATCAGTGTCTTGTATATACTCATTCTTCGCCGCGATCAATATATATAAGACACCGTTTTAAAGAAACACGGGGACACTGTTTTAATGTTTTAAGTAAACACGATTATCCAAGTGTCTAAAGGGGCCTTCTTAGAGGATATACAGGTTAAAAAGGGGCTTGGTAATTTTGGGGGGTACAAAAGGATTAGAAAAATAGGGGGTAAAATGCACAATGTTTTATAATATTCAAATGAACAGATTCTGTACTTTTATATCATTTCCAAGTGTCTGAAAAGATTTTTTTTTTATTTTGGGGATATTCAGAACAAACGCTTGCGAATCGTACCATTTGAGAAATATACACCCCGTAGGATGGAGCCAGAGGAATGTCGCCGTCAAGAAAATGGAGATTAGTAATAGTGAAATCAAAATCATCCCTTGTATCATTTTTTTTACAAGAGTCAATAATGATAGTTAGATCCAGAAAAGAGTTTTTGGAATAGTTGTTTGATATATTTAATTTCAGTTCATGTGGGTAAATCTTTAAACTGCGGATTATCAATACTAAGGATATCGTCAATAAACCTGCTGTCATCACTGAAAATAGAAATAAGTTTACCACTCTTTTGTATGGTTCTGTTTTTGAAAGTTTTTTCATGAAGTCTCGATCGTTCGTAATAGAACAAGAAAAGATCTGCAATGAGAGGTGCACAATTTGATCATTTCTCAAGAATTTTTTTTAACATTCAAGTCAGTTATTTATCACTTTACGTAGACCTTGGTCTCAAATACTCATTTGAATGAATTTGTAACATTCTGAGAGATTTTGAGGTATGAGTATAGCTCATTGTTGAATGCCTCATAGTGATTTCAAGATGAAGAACAACAATAAAAGCGTTGTTCCATTGCTTGGTTTAATCATGTATTTGAGAGACTTTGTCTTATGTGCATTTACTCCTTATCCATTCATTGCTTAATTCCATCAGTTCCTTCCTGAAATTTGATTTGTTTTCACGGCGGGTACATTTTAAGGTAAAAATGCAAATTTTGAAGATGTGTCTTTTCGATGAGCATGACCAAACGGAAGACTGACCCCACTGACTGTTTTCAAACGTGATAATCTCAAAAACATCATACACTTGTATGATTTGGTAAAATTAAACTGTGCTGTAAAACTTTGAACATTCATTATGGAAATGGAAAATCATGATCATGTTTTGTTGTTGAGTATATAAGCCACAGCCTAGCAGAGCGATGCAGGCTTTCGATAGCATGTTGTATTCATTTTTATTACATACTTAGCGAAGATATGTTCTGTTTTGCATATGTAATATAGCCGGAAGTTAACAGCCCATATCGTATACCCAGTCTGATATGGCCATATCAGACCGCCTCGTTCTGAAATAACCATATCAGCCCGGGTGTGATGATAACTCCTAATTGGAAGTGTTTAATAAACAGCTGGCGCCTCGGGCTGATATGGGAGTCTTGGGATGATAACCCTGCTGATATAGAAAAGGCCATGTATTAATCTCTATGTATTTCATTATTTTCCTTCTGATCTCGTTGGTATCCATAACACATGTTAAGCAAATGGAAGGATTTCAATCTTATGTCTAAGAATATTTACTATATTATCGTTATTGCTGCTGTTAATATTGTACCGGTAATATCATTGCTTATGTCACTAGAAAATGTTATCATACCCCCGCCATAATGTTAGATGATTATTTGTTTAACCTTCATCCTTCAGTCTGTCTGTTCGTTCATCGTCCATTTGCATGGACATTTTTTGTAATCTCAGACCCTCCTAAGAGTGACACCAAGTGCTCCGGTACGGTAAGCATGTCGTACTCTATATACAGAACTGTCAGTGAGTCAGTCTGGGGTAAAGTCAAAAATCGGTAAAGATAAATCCGCGGAAAACGTGAAACTACCTGAAAATGTACGTTCTCATTTTTGAAACCGGCATTTCATATCTATCTATGATGTCGTTGTGAAACTTATAATTTCTGAAGTAACAAAGCTAACAAAAGCTGAACATATCTCTGACTTAGCAGTTTCTTTTGCAGTTCTTTTTCTCTTTCGAGATTTACAGTAATTAATGTTATGGCTTTTGGAATTAGATACTGCTATTGTATATTAAAATATTATCAGAGTTTTGTATTTGCTTTCAGTTATTGCTGTTCCATTCGAACAGCATTAAAACAAGAAAAGAAAGAAAGGAGGTGACCAAACTTATTCTGGACACTGTAGAACCTGGCAAAACAAATTCTTTGTCAGGAAAGAAAATTGTTATTCCTCCTACTGCTCCATCTTATCTACCAGGATGTAATATTATAGACATCGAATATTCTCTTCAGGTAAGTCCATGCTACCTCCAGTAGTCTACAGTTAGCTCTGGTCATCTTGAATATATGTAAGTCACGGTTCCGGGGAATTTGATGTTAGTGTTTAGGCAGTCAACACTTACAGCTTTGGTAGTGGTCCATATTGATTTGATGAAATGAGAATTGAATGTATATTATATTGACCTGTATTTAGACTCGTGCTGTCAGGGCTATTTTAGACGAAATTGTAACCCTGATCATCACATTAGGCCAAACCAATTTAATTCTCTGTTTGGCGTCTACTTTATTTTTGAAATCTAGGAGGTTATGAGGCAAACAAACAAAAACCAAACAAAAAACAAGCAAAGAATTTTTGAAAATAACACAATTTGATTTGACCAATGTTCATTAAAATTCAATTTTCAGAATTCAGTTTAATCCAGTGAGAATATTTTTTTTTATCATTGCTAACTTTTTTCAAATTTCAGTTTATGTCAGTCCTTTTAAAAAGTTTTCTTATAGTAATTTATATTTGTGGTCTTCTTAAACGAGGATTAAAATACCATTTTGATCACAAAAACGAAAAATATCCCTTATTTGTTTTGTTATTAAATCACACATTTCCAATGCGCGCGCTGACGCCAAACATAGAAATAACTTAAATATTTTTGTACATGGATCATATTTTATTGGTCATCAGTCACTTTAAATTGCATAAAATAGATAATGTATAAAATTTTATTAACTTCCAATTATATTTTCATATATTTTAAGTCATATAAGCAGCTTATGAAAAATGAAGGAAAACTCTAGAGAGAACCATTGAAGCCAAAATTTAAATCTTATAAATCAAATATTCTTCCATTGATTTTCAAACATTTTTGCTTATGTTGTTCTATTAGCAAAGCTTTACAAAACAAAGTGTAAGAGTTTTCATTCTAATTACAAATTGTCTCACACTCGTACCCCCTTAATTTCACATGCACTCATGCAATTTGTTTTTTTCTTGTTTTGAAGCTTTCCGTGATTTCATTAAACATTTTAATTTTAGCTAATTGGAGTCTTTAGGGTTAACTCATTTTCCGCAACTTCTAAATCTCTCACCAGTACTTTTCAATCAAATTTCTAGGAATGCTTTAGGTACTCCAACGAAGAATTTTTTAAGCATATTTTGATGATTTATCAATTTTCAATGCACAAACACACAATGATGACATGGCGCATGAAGACGCACGTTAAGTGTTGTATTTAAATTACAACCTATACTTTTTAAATGCAAAGTTTCAAATAGATTCATGAATGCACGTAGGTGCACGGCAATTTTAACCATTACGTGTTTTTGCACTTTTCTCGAATTTTGGTCGTAATTAATCGTAAATAGTGGTCAAAGCGTCGTAACTCCAAATAATTTTTGAACCAGTTTCTCCTTAGCTCTTATAGAACTGGTAAAAGCGGAGAAAATAAAATACCGGAAGTAGACTAATTGTAATTTTTTAATGATGTTATTTTATCCCTTTTCTTAATTTTTTGGAGATTAAAAGTTTAATGTCTAATTATTGAAGCAGTTAGCTACCTTTTTGCACCGTAATATTCATTCAATTCGAACATTCAATTTTTTCGTTGGAGTACCTAATTCAGTATATTTTGCAGATTTGCACCATGTATTCTATTTGTCCGTATTTCTTTAATTTTTCGTTAATTATATTTGACTTTTCTGACAGACTCATGAAATCATCATAGATGTAAATGAGGCGGCACACCTGTTCAGAAGTGCACCCATACATTTGTTTTCATTTTATTTGATATCTTTTGTCTTATTCTCTATCCATGCAAATGGAAATTCAATCCTTGTTAAAAGTTCTCTAGGCAAAGTAAGGACGATTCATTCAAAATTGATGTCTGTGAAGGAGAGGAATTCTTATTCTATGACACTTGTTGTCCTTTATAATTTGTGATCAATCTTTAGATATACAAGTATATAAAACAATATTAGAAAGTATGTTAGTTACTGTAAACGTGGAAGTTTTCGCATGGGGGTTATTTTAGCTATATTTGCAATCAAGAAAAATCCGCGAAAATTAACACCAAGCGAATACTGTAAACGTGGAGGGTAATTTTCGCTTATTTCGCGTTTGACAATTTTACGAGAAGATATTCCCCTGGCGAATACTTTTAATAACAAGCATTATACATCAAATTTTGAATATTCGCGAATATTACAACCACGTGATTTTGATGTGTTAAATGTGAAAGCAATGATATAGAAGAATATAACAGGCTTTTAGCGCGAAAATAACCCCACGCGAAATGTTTGTCCAACAAATCGCAAAAATAACATCGCGCGAAAATTTCCACGTTTAAGTATAGGTTGATGTTAGTTCAGAACTCCCTTCCTGCAGCTTCATTTCTTTAAATGGCATTTATCTTAAAAATCTGAAAGTTCGCGCACTAGAGAGGATGCTGGCATATTGCACATTCTCATTTCCCAGCTGGCAATACGGTTAACCATAATTCGTCCGATCATTTGTTTTGTAGATATTTATTTGAGTATCCTTCGTGAGATCACAACCAAACTTATTTAAATGAATACAGAACCATTGGCTTTAGCGCTGATATCCAAAAGCTCAAGATCACAGTGACTAAAAATTAACTTAAATTACCATAAAATTTGGTTTCTCGTTAAAAGCTTGCGCATTCTTCGTCAGATCAAAAACCAAACTTGGCTACTTGCTATATTATTACACAGGAAAGAAAAATATTGAATTTGAGGTTTTTGCTCCAAAGTTCAAGGCCAACGTGGCTGAAAAAAGGGCAAAACATTTTGGTTTACAAATGTTACCTTAAGTAATCTACATCATAATGTTCATATCCTTACTTATAACACAACACAGAGTACTCTTGATTTCTTGATTTCTGTTCCCAAGGTCAAGGTCACAGTTACTATAAATATATCAAACTTCAGGCAGGATTGTCTTTGTGCCATTTAATAATTCTTCCATTTTCATACGACAGCAAAATTTTTGCCGGTGTATTTATGGTATTGCACAGTCGTCGTCGGCGTCTGTGGACAGCATAACTTTGGTTTTAGTGGACCGAGCATATTAAAATTTTAGTATGAGGTTTTATTTGCACAAGCTTAAGCCCGGGTATTAATTTCTGGTTCCTAGTCCCGCCCGTTTCAGAAAAAAGGCCAAAAAGGCGTAAAATTGGGTATTTTTGTGTCTGTGGACAGCATACATTTGTTCTAGTTTTTCACTTCGTATTTTTATTTGATTTTTTATCATTTTAGCTGCATATAAATCCCTATAATGTACATGTACCACCACTTTTGATAGTTCCAGTGGAAGTAATAATTGGATCAATACCGTTACAGAGTGTATTGCAAAATACAAGAAACCAGACAGAACCAATTACTATTCAGAATGTCAATATTAACTTCATAGGAGAACGTTCACCTATTCCAACAGTTCCAGATATGCGTAAGTTTCAGCAACAATGGTGTTTATATCAACTAGAAGTCCACTTAAGTTTTTGTCACTGTTTTACGTCCATCCTTGTCTTCTGGTATTTGTCTTCGTCTGTCATAGTAAATCTTTGTCTACTTCCTGATTTTCCTGTTGACTTAACACAAAACAGCATGCAATTACTTTGTTTCCATAGTGGATCGTCCTAGCAAACCTTTTTTCATTCAGAGGTCTTCTCTGAAATCACAAGATCGATTTAATACAGACTTATGATAATAGCAGGTCTATTGACGATATCTTTACTGTTTACAATCCTCAGTTTTTAGATTATGTCAACATCATTTACCCACAAGAACTGAAACTTAATAAAGCCAACAGTGATCTAAATACTGCCCATTTCTTGGTGTAACTATTATCATTGACTCTTGTGAAATAAAATCTAAAATTTATAATGAAAGGGGTGATTTACTAATCCAATAAATGGGATGATGTACCAATCCTCTTTCTTTGACGGCGACATTCCTCAAGGTCTATCCTAAGTGTGTATATATCTCAGCTGGTACGATTGTTCTACTATTGATGATTTTAATGAACGTAACCTGACTATCACAGCCAAACTGTTACAACAAAATTGAAGATTTTATTAATATAATAAATACGTTTAAGAAGTTTTATAACATATATGAAAATTTGGTATCGAAATATGGCCTAACTAAGAAAAAAGCTCATCACTATGGGCATTTCTCGTACTCGTGTTTACGGAAATGTTGTTAACAAATGCAAAAAACAGATATAAACTCCAGAAAAATGGGACGTAAGTGACATTCTTTTACGCAATCAGGGATATCGACAGGATACTTTCCACGAGCTCGTTTAATTCGATTAAGGGTCCAATGACCTTAAGATTAACACGCTTACTGGCCTCTAACTGATACTGCCAATGTCTTCTGAAATACATGACGATTCTTTCCCAAACCCTTCAGGAAGTTTTGAGTTNAGTGCGACAGTATTTTACCAGTGGTCTAGACTTCTTGGGCTAGGCGGCAGATAAGTGACGAGAAAACTTTGACCCATCTTTTCAAATTACAGTTTGTCTCATGCTTTTCTTTTTTCAAGATAATGGCCTTGGAGTAAGTTGTCGACCTGTATTGGTTTTATTCGCGTGTTAATTATACCTAAGGGAAATAGAATAGAGAAAGTGTAGAGTAAGGTAAGTGAGAACCGAACCGTCAGTCAGAAGAACGAACAATCGATGGACAATGACAACATCGGAAACACTAAGAAACAAGGACACCACATGAGAGGGTATGAATGCCCTTTATCGTAAAGCGTCAAACGCCCCTTTTCGGCTATCGTTAACGTTTTACCATTAATCGTCAAAAATATATGGGCGTGATTCGTAAAATTACTTGAATTTCGTACCGTTATCGTTATTTGGAGGGAAAAAATATCGTTATTAGTCAAAACAGATTTTTGTAGAAATATCAGGCAAATTTATCGTGAAGGCATAAAAATAGCCGTTAACGTTATTTCGCCTAATTTTTTTGCCGTTAACCGTCATGACGATACCCCCATTCCTACCCTCACATGAGTACGGGCAATCGTAGCCACTCGGCCATTTCCGCTACACTAAAAAATAGCCTCGTATGCACATAGAAGAAATCCATCTTAAATTGTTCGCCGGAAGTTAAGTATAGGTCATATAGTTCTAGTCAAACCACAAGTTCCGTACTTTAAACATAAGAGTATATTGTAAAAACCTATGAATTTACTGAAGGATTACAATTTCCACATAACATGACAATGGCATCAATTACAGATATATTCCTTTTTATGCTGATCATTTGTATGCAGTTCGTCGTGGCAACATGGCGATTATAATACATGAACCATGGTACGACCTGACGCCCCGGTTCCATATGTATACATTGACCGGAAATTCGTTTTTCACCGTCATTGGGGTATAAGAATACGTTATTTGGCGTGCTTTAAAATCCCTGCACCTGATGGTCTGTAAGTCTCGTCACGTGACACCAAGAAATAACAATAATACCACTATTTGAAAACGTTTCCCGCCAAAATATGGCGTTGCAGCATTATGACGTTCAGATATTTTGTATGAAACTTCATAAGTTTTTGTTAAAATTGCAACTTCCGGGTACAAATGATGTGCCCGGAAGTTCCAAAATTGAACGAGACTTACAGACCCTATTTATCCAGTAAATGGCCAGTAAATGGCCGAGTATTTACGATTGGAGTGCGGGACAATAAAAAAGAAAAACGAAGACACATGTATACAGATGAACAACACGGACCCAATAAAAACCATGGGTGAGATCAGGTGTACCGGTAGAATACATGTAAGCATCTCCTGCTTCTTTTAAAACATCCGCCGTGTTGAACATGTCTACTCCATTAGTAAAGTCAGATCCTGTAGAGGAAAACAAATTTTAGTTGTAAAGGGAAAAATATGTCATCCGGGAAACATATATCCCATAGTGATCCACAAGATCGTGAACTACGATAGTGATGACTTTAAGTTTTTTTGCTACATACCCTTGCTTAAGTAGTCTATTTGTAAGCAGCCGAGCTCTATCAAGGAGGTCACAGTATCGTCCACAAGCCCTTGAGTAGCGAATGAGTTGTGAGATGTAAGCTCCATGTGCTGGTGCTTTTGGAATGTTGCTACAAAGATAAGGGAAGTTGACTATTGGAAAAGGGAAGTCATCGCGTTTGCCATACAGCCTAGTTTGTAGTGTACCTCTGTTGTCAATTTCAAGATGAAAGTTCGGGTACCAATTAATTAGTTTGAATCTACCACTTGCTTTTGCTACTGCCGGTATCAAAATACAAAAGTACCAAAGTTGCAAAAAAACAGTAAATTTCGTTCTGCTGTACACGTGTTTCAAGGAGTAACCTCTCATCAGCAGCATTAAAATCAAATGATATGGAAAACAATAATCCAAAAGTAGTCAAAAAAAGAAGTACTCATTCCCAAATAACATCGAAATAGGAGGCCAAATCCAGTACCAAGGACATCTACCGAATGCCATACAAGGAAAAAAGCATTTTAAAGGGTTTGAATTTTGATAAAAACTGTAAATTTCTATAAAACGCAAGGTAAATTTTTCATGTCAGACAAGTCTGACTATTGGGCTTGTGAATACCCTCGAGGACCTCTGGTCCACCAGCAATGGCATCGACCCAATGGTTTCAAAATACAAAAGTACCAAAGTTGCAAAAAAAAAGTTAATTTCGTTATGCTGTACACGTGATTTCCTTTAACATTTTGTCCTTATGAATCGATGTGATTTGGTTTTAGGATTTTGAAAGCTAGGAAATGAAACCAAACTTATAAATAATGATTCTTTGATGGCTAAAATATAGGCGTCTATATGTTAGTCATGCCAAAGATGGGCAAATCAAGCTCTCTGCTTTTATTGAAAGCTCTTCTTCTTTGAAACAACTAGGTCAATTACAAACAATCTTTGTCAACGTTACTAAGATGTTTAGTTTTAAAACTGAATTTTTTAGAAGGAATAGGTTGATAAAGATGGCCGAGAGGGAAAAAAATAACGTAGTAGTAAATTTCTTTTTAGATTGATTGATTGATTGATTGTTATGGGGTTTAACGTCGCTTTCAGCAGTATTTCAGCTATTTAATGACAGTCGGTTTTAGTTGTGGAAGAAGCCGGAGTACCCGGAGAGAACCACCGACTTTGGGCAGACATACCTTATCACTTACGATTGTAAGTCGAGTGCACCCTTTTCGTAATGTGCAAAGCGGGGCGTAAACTCACACCGCAGTGGTGATAGACTACAGTGGTTAAGGTAGTAAAACTACCTTAACCACTCGGCCACCCAGGCCCCGTGTTTTTTTTT
>MJUU01055316.1:104982-118205 GCA_002080025.1 Modiolus philippinarum | reverse complement strand
TTACGCCCTATTAAACAAGTTCGATGGTAATTTTGTGTCAAAGTTCCAGCCAATTATGTTTTAGATGCATTTGAATTGTTCAAAATTAGAATATGCAATCCGTAAATATTTCGTAGTTAGTCCGTCAATCAGTCTATTATTAAATTGAATTATCAAATTCATTCGATTGATTAACGATTTCTTAGTTTCTAAACTAAAAAATCGTTTAGACTTGCTGCTTTATGTTTAAACTTATTGATACACAATATGTTCAAGCTAAATCGTACGTAATTTTGGGATACATTTACGATTTAATGTGAGGCTGTGTTTGATTTGTATTGAGAAAGGTGTGTGTGATTTGTATTGTTAGTAGTTCGTAAAACTGAAAAGCCCCTACAGTCTAAATAAGTAAATATTAATCGCAGTCTAACAGATACATGTCAGTAAGGAAGCTAAGGTCGTGTTTACATTGGACGTTGCCAAATATTTGTAATTTTTTATTTATTTTATGTTGTTATGCGTTTTTCCTCGGGTGATGCTTAAACGTGTAACGGAACGAAACGAAACGAAACGGAACGAAACGAAACGGAATGGTTTCGTTTCTTCTTTTAGTAATTATCCCTTATATATCACTGTCGTGTACCCGATAAGGATCGGTCATTTCAAGATGGCGGAGGCGACAGAGAAAAATAGGTAGGTCTATTCTATATGAACAATATCACATAATCCTTTTAAGATTTTACCATATGCATAGTTTAAAGACAACACGCGCACGTCAAATAACATCTAACTTACCCATTTGCGCTTTCTACATATGTAGGAAACAAGTATTTTACCAGTAACATGTAAAGAAAGAAATGGGACTATGATTGACATGACAAGTATGTTATTTTGTACTTCCCTTGTTAATTTCAAGCATAATTATACAAAGGCACATACCCTTAAGATATGGATTTGTCGACATAACGATTGCAATGAATAAAAATGGATAGAAACTGAAAAATCAGCAACGAAAAGTTTGTTTACGTTAATAAGGATCGGACACTTCATTTTCCGATATGTTTGGCTCAGGAGTGGACTCGATTCTTGACGTTATATGAGTTAGGAGCGGTCTTTGATAGGATAGGGAGCGGTCATCGTAATCGGTAGTTTAGGTACAGTGAATCGATAACTAGATTAAACCTCCATACAACAATATTAAAGTACTAGTATGCTACATGCTTATAAGAAAATAAAGTAATTATACAGGTAAACAGCTTAATGGTGAATGAAAGGATATGGAGTATATGCACATGAGACAAAGTCTCTACAAACACATGGCAAAAGCAAGCAAAGGAACAACGTTTTTCTTGTTGTTCCCCGTAATACTGTTTCAGTCATTATTTATCGAGTACTGATTTAAGCCTTGTCAAAATTTCACTCAAAGGTTAGTTATATTATTGTTTCATACTTGTAATTCTATTGAATTTATCTACTTACATTGTATCTTTAAATATCGGTTGTACGGTGTAATTTTACCCCCTGCTTTAGCGGGCGGTATAAAGTGATCACGGTGTCCGTCCGTTCGCCCGTGCGGTCTTTGTGGCGAAATTCCTCCTATACCACTTGGTGAAATTCATTGAAAGTTTCTAAGAATGTTCAGTATACATTGCCATTGTACACCATCTATTTTTGTCTCGACGAAAGCGCGGAAATCGAGGCATATGCGCACATGTTAAGTTTTTGTGACTGGGTCATTTCCCCTGTAAGTAATGGTATTTGGTATATAGGTTAGCATTGGAATGTACATGACAGTCTTTCATAGGGATTTTGTCCCTGACCTCAATTTAAAGGTCTAGTGAGCATGTTAGGTGTTTTGTGTTTAGTTTAGTTTCTCTGTAACTTTATGTGTTAGGTCAATGATATTCTATAATTTGTTCTATAGATTGCCGGATCTTGGGTAGTACATGACATATTGCTATATTGCTTTTGTCTGTGACCTCTGTGTCTGTGAACTTGATAAGTTTTTATGGTTAGTTTAGTTTCTCAGTAACTATAAGCATTAGGTCAATAATTTTTTGGTATGCAGGTTGGTCTTGGGTAGTATATGACAGTCCGCTATATGGCTTTTTTTGCGGACTCAATTTCACGGTCCAATGAACTTGTTAATTTTTTTGTTGATAGTTTAGTTTCTCAGATACTGTTTGCGGTAAGTCAATGATATTTAGTATGAAGGTTGGTATAGGGTAGTACCCCCGGGGTGATACATGACAGTCTGTTATATTGCTTTTGTCCTTTACCTCAATTTGTCAGTCTAGTGAGCATTATAAATTTTTGTGATTAGGTCATTTTCTCAGTAACTGTTATTGGTAGGTTAATGATATGTGGTATATAGGTTAGCCTTGGGAAGTCCATGACAGTCTGTCATATGGCTTTTGTCCTTGATCTCAATTTTACGGTCTAATGAGCATGTATGGTTTTTGTGGTTAGTTTAGTTTCTCTGTAACTTTCAGTGTTAGGTCAATGATATTTGTTATATAGGTTGTTGAACATGTTCATTTTTTGTGGTTAGTTTAGTTTCCCAATAACTATAAGCATTAAGTCAATGATGTCTATTATGTAGGTTGGTCTTGGGTAGTACATGGCAGTCTTCTATATTGCTTTCGGTTGTGACCTCTAATTCACGGTCCAATGAACTTGTTCAGTTTTTGTGGTTAGTTTAGTCTCTCAGTAACTATTAAAGGTAGGTTAATAATAAGTAGTATATAGGCAAGCCTTGGGTAGTGCATGACAGTTTGTCATAAGGATTTTGTCCACGACCTAAATTTCATGGTCCAGTGATCATGTTATGTTTTTCTTATTAGATCAATTTCTCGGTAAATATTTCTGGTAAATAAATGATATTTGGTATGTGGTTTGGCCTAATGAAGTATGTGATGGTGTATGTATTGTATGGTTTTTGAATGTGACCTCAATTTTACAAAGTCTGTCATATGGCTTTTGCGATGACATAAATTCAGGGTCAAGTGATCATGGTAAGTATCAATTTCTCGGTAACTATTTCTGGTAAATCATGATATCATGGGCGTTACAGTGGTAGCATTTAAACCTACAAAATGATCAAAACTGTTCCAAACATTATAAGCAGACACCAAACATTACGAACTCTTTAAGCTGAATCTCAATAAAAACGAGTCACGCTAACGCCATTGAGTCAGAGATTTTTCAAGTTCACTGGTTACAGGGTCAGACAATCGGTCACTGTAGTATATTTAGTAACATACGTGCGGGCTAGCGAAGTCGGATGTGCCTAACGTATGATAACATTAAGCCTTAGTACCATTTTTTTTTCATTTTTTGGGGACCGATCCCTATCCTATTAAAGACCGCTCCTGACCCATATAACGTCAAAAATCGAGTCCACTCCTGAGCCAAACATATCGGGAAATGAAGTGTCCGATCCTGAACGTAAACAAACTTTTCGTTGCTAATTTTTCAGCTTCTATCCATTTTAATTCATTGCAATCGTTATGTTGATCAATCCGTATCTTAAGGGTATGTGCCTTTGTATAATTATGCTTGAAATCAACCAGGGAAGTACAAAATAACATAGTTTTCATGTCAATCATCGTCCGGTTTCTTTCTTTATATGTTACTGGTAAAATACTTGTTTCCTACATATGTTGAAAGCGCAAATGGGTAAGTTTGATGTTATTTGACTTGCACGTGTTGTCTTTAAACTATGCATGTGGTAAAATCTTAAAAGGATTATGTGATTTTGCTCATATAGAATTGACCTACCTATTTTTCACTGTCGCCTCCGCCAACTTGAAATGACCGATCCTTATCGGGTACACGACAGTGTATATTCCTATTTCAAGAAACGAAACCGTTTCGTTTCGTTTCGTTCCGTTTCGTTTCTTAGTTCAGTAATATATTTTTATAGGAAAGGTATTTATGAATAATATCACAGAAAAATCTCATAAAGGATTTTTGAAATATATATAAAAGCTAGCACTATTGCAGTAATGTCAGGACTTGGACAATTTATTACTAAATTGTTATATCAATGTTAGAATATTTTCAGGTTGCATGCACACGTTGCAATATGGGCATCTGGTATTCAATTGAAGATCTTTAGATGCTGTAATCAGGTCTTTATGTAACTATTGTAACGGGAAAATGTGTGAGAGTTTTTGTAATGTTTGGTATAATAATGAGTTTGATATTTTGCATACAAATACGTCAGTGTTACAGTAAGTAAAATACATATTTTTCTTTTAAAAACTGTTTTGAAAGTGAACAATATACTCAAATTGATGACTTTAAAATCATATAGTCACTGTGCCAATTATGAAAACCAGTGCACACCTTATAGGAATAGAAATGGACATATATAATAAAAATCGCCCGGATAGATATGAGCGCATTTGTTAGTATTGTTCAATGGGAAAATTCAAAATGTCTAATGTGAGAAGGTTCAGAACTATCAAAGTTGATGAATTTTAGTCATATTTTTATGCATTTTCAAAAATAGGTTGGCTCTGAACCTGCAGTAACATGACTTATAAATGATATGTTTTTTTTTTTCTCGTTTTTTTAACATTTCAATCATTGTTAAATTGTCTGATTCTTTATTGTCTGTTTAAAGTTAATATAATAATAACTAAATAAAATGATCTTATTTTTATTATGCAGTTTGCATACAAAAGTGTCTCATAGTGGATCACTTTCCTTAAACATTGCAAAGTTGTTTTCAGCTTTCCCGAATTTTGGGCGGGAAAATATGACAAGCATCTTTAAAAAAGCTGCCTTTCTCGATTCAACGGTATTTTTTTTCTGCGGGAGACCCCCTTTCAAGTGCATCATTTTTCAACAATCTATAGCATGACGTCTAAAGCAAAAATTAAATCCCGCGAAATTCTTATACCCCAATGAGAACAACTACAATAAAAAATAATCGATCTAATACATCAATTTTACCTCTGCTACTGAAATCAATGGCAGGGCATGATAATCGACATTTTTTCAGTTATAGTTTAATATTATTTCATTGAAATATATTGAACAGGATTGGACAAAAGTTGTACCAACTTACAAGTGCCAAAACACAAGCAAAAATATAATAGATATGAACATGTTATATCTAAATATGGCGTTACTCGTAAACAGCTTATTACTATGGGCATTTCTAGTCCTCAATTTTACGGAAATGTTGTTAAAAATGCCAGAAATTGATTAAAAATCCAGAAAAGCTGGGACGTAACTTACATTCTTTACGTAATAGATGATATAGGCAAGATATTCTGCTTGCGTCCGTTAAATTAGCTTTGAGACCTAGTGACCAGGAGTGGGTTGCACAAACGTCAATTAAAGTTAATTGACATTTAAATTTTAAGTGTAAATTAATTTGGTTGAATTTGTTAAGGATTTAATTTACACTTAAAATCTAAACGTCAATTAACCTTAATTGACGTTTGTGCAACCCAGTCCTGAAAATTTTGTACACATACTGGCTACTCACTGATACTGCCGATGTCTAATGAAATTTATGAAGATTCCTGACTAAACCCTTCGGGGAGTTTTGAGTTTTATTTTTCTTCCGTAGTGCGACAGTGGTCTACCAGCAAACTAGGCTCCTTTAGCTAGCAGGAAGATAAGCGGCGAGCACCCCTTGACCCATCTTTCAAAATTACGTATTGTCTTTTTCTCTCCTTTTAAGATTGTGGTCATGGAGTTAGTAGTCTACCTGTATTGGGTATACTATAGGGAAACGGGACAGATAAAGGGGAGGTTTGGGTACCCATTAACCGGTTTAACCCTATCGCTGGCTTTTGCTAGTGCCGGTACCAAGTCCGGCTGTCCCGAGTTCCTATCGTTGTCTACGTTTGTCTTTTGTCTTATACGCGTTTTTCCTGTGTACTTCCCTTGCAAATTGTTGCATGTAATTATAATTTTCAGCGGTTGTAGGTGTTTCCTGTTATCCATTTTTAACATGCACTTGAATACAACAAGATATGTGGACTAATATTTAATTTTAATTTTAATTTTAACAGCAAACGAAAAGATATAAAGCAGGAAAATGACGTACATGTTGATTAGAGCCTAGAATCCTCTAGACTTATCAAAAAAGTTTTTGTTTTTTTCATCAATGAATTTTGATGATCACTTTACATGTTCAAATTAATTGTAGTTGGAGTGAACATACATATGTATGTGTTATGGTATCATGTTCAGTTGTCATGTGCTATTTGTTCCTTCATAATATTTGTTCCAAAGGATAAAGTATAAATATGAGTATTTGTTCCAAAGAAACAAAATATTATATTATTTGTTCTTGACGGAACAATTGTTCCAAAAGGAAGAAATATTATGACAATGTTTATAATATTTGTTCCAAAGGAACTTTTGCTATACCGAACAAATATACGTTGACACATACGTGAAATATGTAGTTGTCATAACAAAAAGTCTTACTTCAGTGCAAAATTCGTTTTCATTTATAACAAAGAGTAATTCTTTGATTTACATACAAAGGACATATCAATGTGCAAGTTTTAAAGATTTAAATTGGTTTTTCGTAATTTTTACAAACAAATATTTATTATAGCACTTGGTCATTTTTCCCCGATTCAAATTACATGCACGTGAAGCATCATACACAAATATCGCGAGAGCATGCTACTCTATATTCTGGTAATCAAACTATGGTTTGAAAAGAAAAAAAAAATAGTAAAAGAAGAAAGAAATAAAAGTGGAAGGGACAACCTGGGCTACGAGTTATAATTTCCACTAGAAAAGGCGAGACATGGGTAAGGGCAGGAAACAGTTTAACCATCTATACGACACCCAGTGCGTCTGCTCTCCTTATAGAGCAAAACAGATGGGATCTTTATACTGCATGGAGCTTTTGCGTTTCTCCACAAGTTGGCTATGTAATGTTTTGTGGTCAGGCTTTCCGTATGTTAACCTGACTACCCTGTATAGACAGGGCATTTTCCTATCCACCAACTGTTGTACATCCGGAAGCTCCGTAGCGGGAATCTTTGAAAACCGATTCAGGTGCCGGGCAACATTTTTAGCATCTAAAGCATCTTTCTATGAAATTGTGTCCTCTATATCATATAACTATGAGACTAGACATAATTCCATGATACCTTGTCATGAAATTATGTCCTAACAGGACAAAATTACATATCAAAAAATGTCTTTACAGAAAAAACTTTTCATGGACAAGACAAATTAGTTGTGAAATTTCGTCCAGATCTCTATGGGCATTTTTTCCAAGTACAAAGTTTTGCATTAATATAAATATTTTTACTAATTTTAAAAACGAAACGGGACAGGAACGAAACGAAACAGTTCCTTGAATTAGTAATTAAACAATGATAAATACTAAAACAAGAAACGAAACAATTTCGTTCCGTTTCGTTTCCTTCCGTTTCTATTTCGTTTCGTTTCGTTCCGTTCCGTTTCGTTTCGTTACACGTTTTAGCATCACCCTTTTTCCTCCTTGTTTTTTTCTGTTCTTTCTCTTGCTGCTTTGGGGTTATATTGCTTTCTATTTCCGTTTTGTTTTGCTTGGTTTTATTTCTTATTATTTTTTTTTAATCCTTTTTTATTTTTAAACATTTTTTTTTATTTTATTTTATTTTTCTTTTCGTTTGTTATGTTTGATTTTTCGTTTGTTTTGGTTTTGGGTTCCTTTTCCGGGAAGTGTCTACAACATCAGAGGTAATGCCAACACAACATACAGACAGCATATATGGTATAATTTTTACGCTTTTCGGATCCATGCATTATTAGTGAAATGTTCGAGTCAGATTATAAACGCTGTTCTTTTTGTATATGCAATAGAGGTTGTTAATATAGCTACATCTTAAAAGGTTGTTTAGAAAAGATGTTTGAGATGCTTTATAATTCAAGAGTATTGCTTGCAAAATTAAATGACCCGTCATTCTAAACGACGAAATGGATAGTCAATCATGATTCCGATTGAATATTAATTAGAAATTAAAAGTATGGACCAGATAAAACCTGATTGATAGCATATGACATTCTGCATCAGACGACAATTCAAAACAGTTCAAGAAAAATAGCAAATGAGAGTAATAACAAAATTACTAAAAAGAATCGAAAGGACCAAAAAAGCAAACCAAACAAACAAATTAGGTGCAAAAGCAACAAAAAACTGTGATTTGCATTCATTTTTAAAAACATTTCAGCAAAATCATGCTGCAACGAACAAAGGTTATAGATGTTGGATGGATTGAGCTTGATTAAAATACTAAAAAAAAGTTAAGTTTGGTTCTGTGGGTGGTGATATCTACAATCACTATCCTTTCAGTGCAATCAAATGAAAGAGATGATATAAAGAACATATAACTCATTTGTAACTCCAAAGCCAACTAAGGACAGTGTTTTTGCACGACACACTCCTCTGATGAAACTAATACATAGACTTGCAAACATATAATAATGACAGCTTATGCTGACTGATGTTGACGATGAATGTCTCAATAGAAAACTAACAGGTACTTCTTCGAGACAATATTTAAGATCAGGGATAACTTTCATGAGTAAGAAATTCCTTCTTTTAATGAGTAAAATGCATAGAACTTTTTCACATTAGGAGAAGACATCCCAATTCTTCTGTAAAATACAACTGTCTTTCATGGAAAAGGCCATTCACGGAAGAATACAGCAACTTCATTAATCAGATAGTAATATGAACAACACGTTATTTGAAATAAAATGTACATAATGTAATAATATGTATGTTATTGTATTATTGTATTCATTATTTGAATGTTTCTATTTGAATATTTATATAAGAGGGCCTCAATAAAAATTAGACAAGTTCAAAGTGATTCACGCACTCTCTCTAAATAAAGCATTTTCTTGCTTATTTCCTTACTAAGCGAAATATGGTGTGAGTGCGATCACCATCTTTGAACAAATATAGCGAATATCTGTTGATTTTTGTTGCAACCAGTCAATCCCTTTGTAGCGTTTTTGAAAAAAAGGTGGAGTTTCTGCATTCACTATTTTTAAATAAGAAATAAAATAACGATTAAGTGATCGAGTAAGTTGCAACAAATAAATTAAACAGTCATATTTAGATTTTTGAATTCAATTCATATACTTTGCGTGCTGTCTATAAATCCGACTTCCAACATACCAGGTTACGTGCTATAGAGCTAACACAGGTTGATTTACGGAATTTAGCGCTTAATAGATATTGTTTTCGATTGTTTAGATTAAACGTAACTCATTTTGAATATCACAACCAGGAAAAAACATTCCTTGAAATGTTTTTAAGCTTAAAATATAGCTCTTTATCGCTAATTTGCCTGATTTTCAATTGTTCCGGAGCGACGATAATTCTATTATCACTGCACTGCGCTGATATGAACATATTATCGTCAATCTCTATGGAACGTTAGCAACAGCGTATTCATATGACGTCGCGTGACGTTTCGTGAAAAAAATAATCCTATCAAAAAAGTGTTACATTTAACTAAAAATTACATTAAACTAAAAAAATATTTCAATAGAAAAAGAAACATATATCTGGCATATAATAACAACAAAATTAGCGATAAAAATACTATTAGTAATTTGTTTTGCTCGGATGGATTTCTCAGCTCGTATTGCATCTCGTGCTTCGCACTCGATGCAATACAAACTAAGAATTCCATACTCGCAAAACAAATTACTAATAGTATATATTTATTTTAGCATCAAATAAACGTCAATTTATGTTATAAGTGACGTCACAAATTCTGACGACATGTTTATTTACATTTAAACTTGGTAAGTAATAAAATAAATTTCTATTGTATCAAATTTTATGCCATGAAATGCTGAAAATCATGATATCTATTTTTTCATTTTTTACTGATTGACCTTTGACCCCTAATTTATCCCCCTTTCTAACACATTTGGTTTTTACGGCAAACATTTTTGAAATGCACACGACCTAAGCTTTCCAAAAAGGTATAGATATCGAATAGGGTATGTGGGTCATTTAATTTCAAAATTTCTGGCCTCTGCCGCTCTACTAATACAGGTTATCAATATACATGTACAGGTTTAATGTGTAGATGACATTTGTAACAGTATAACGTAAATATTCTTTGAAATCTCAAATGATAAAATGCTTGGAATAAAAGCCGGTTATTTAATTTTTTTTAAATTTCTTTTCATTGTATTATTAATTTTATTCATTTTTCATTCTATCATTACACATTTTGTCTCATAAATAAAAAAAAATAGTGATTTAGAAATGTGTATTCACGGATCGGGCTTTACAATCAAGTTGCAAGTAAGCCTATTTTTTTTTCAAAATGTATATTTCCAATACCGATGGTAATCTCGATGAAGATGAAATACATGTATATTGTTAAAAAAGCAATTTTCGGTTTGTTGTTGTTGTTTTTGTATTTGTGTGTGTGTGTGTGTTTTTTTTTGTAACACCAGGGATGTAGATAAAAAAGTTATACAGTTCCCTGGTCACACAACACCACTGATTTTGAGTCTTGATTACAAGTAAACAGTATCAGCGGGAAATCTACTTGGTACCTTCTAGAAAAACTGTTTTGTGTTAATATAGTTTTCGGAACAAATATTAGAGCATATAGCGAAAACAGCGCCATTTTCCTTTATACCCACGATCTCAAAGGGTATCATCAACACAAGATTTCATTGGTCCAATCAAGGAATGGGGCGTGCCTTCAGTTTAAGTCCATTCAAAGACCCCTCTGGCGTGCTTAGTGAGTAAAAATCTAATAAAAAGTCTATTTTGTTTATGTAAACTGGACATTTGCGAGGTAGAAATTGTCGTTTTATATACTTGATTTTGTCAAAACCACTGCGTGTACCCAGTCCAAAATTTGCAAATGGAATGATAAATATTAATTGCTAAGTATATTTTTTCCTGAAAATTTTCGTTAATAAAAATAATGAAATACCTAGATCCAAAACTCTTTGGAACCATATATACTCCAGGAAATCTCATTTTTCATAAAAAAGAAATATGCAAGAAATATCAAAATCTTTTTAAAATGTCATTTGTCAATATCAAGATACGTCACATCAACATATCAGATTATGAAATTTCATGTTATAAGTAACTTTTATTATGTCTTGACAACGAGTTAAACATTGCAATCGACATTTTTATCTTTTCTAACCAGAGTTGAAATACCACCGGATTTCAGACTGGTATGCAATGAAGAAAATGCATCAAAATTGTTTTTGTTTGATAAATAAACGGCATACAAAGATCAATTTATGACACTTACATGATATTTGTGTCAATACCTGGTAACTTTACAAAATCATTCAGTCAGTAAAACTAACTACAAAACATACGGTTTTGTGATTTTCGGATCTTGTAGCTGAAATAGCATCTATTGTACACGCTTTAAAATTGTGTATATCATTGTTCATGGTTATTTACAGTTTTATTTTAAACTTTGTCATTTTAACATAACTTCAAAGGGGGTCTCGATGGAGGGTCTCTTTCCTGAAATCCCGTCAATTTTTCCTGACCCTCCCGTTTCCCGGGCGGGAAAATATTTTACAAAGACTCTGAAAGAGGCCACCTTTTCCCGTTTCACGGGCACTTTTTTCAGTGGTTCACGCTTCACGCTCTACATCCTTTCCCGTTTTCATGTGCACTTTTTTTTTGCCACGATCCCGTTTCCCGCCTACTTAAAATGGCCAATCCCGCTTCCCGCTTATACCCCATCGAGACCCATTTCAAACGGGGGCTCGTCGACCGGAACTCACCAGTACACTACCGAACCTAGCGGCGGACACGATAACTAGAGATGCGTGCAACAGTCCCATTGCAAATCTACTTATTTTTGCTTTTGTTACAAACTATATGTTTTGCACATTTTTGTTATCATATTTATTTTTCTATTGTTCCTTTCGGAGGCAAATATTTATATTTCTATTCGCATTATACGTCCTTGATCTATTTGCAATAGATAAATAGGCTTTATCTGTATCATGTAGAAAACGAAAAGTTTTGCGGCTTTTTTGATGTTCCGGTCCAATTGAAAATATACAAAAGTAGAACGCAAAACTAGCAAAACCCAACAAATAAAAATTTCAGTCAGTCATCCACATACATTATGTAAGTATATTTCAGATCTTTTAGTTAAAGTAAGTGATAACCGAACCGTCAATCCAAAACGAACAATCCAAGGACAATGGGGGGTCTGCTCTCCCAATTCCCAGATTTTTTCAACCTATTTTCCCAATTCCCACATTTTTGGCCCCTTTTTCTTAAATCCCACATTTTTGGGGCTATTCCCATTTCCCACATTTTTACATTTCCAAACACCAATAACATCAACAATTTTATTTGCCCCTCATGTTCCATAAAGTTAAAATTAGGCAGAACAAGTTCTTCCATCATAGGAAAATATCCATACAAAAGGACTTCAATTCCCTGCACCACAATACATCAACTGGGAAAAAAATTCAAACATCTTATGGATGCTGCAGAGGACTATACTAGAATATAGGGCGTGAACAATATGAAGACCTTGATTCTCTTTTTGACTGGATTAATGTTGTGAGATCTTTGATCCCAAAACGAATCAATCAGCTACAAGGCTAAATGAGAATTCGAACTAAATTAACATCAATTTTCCAAATGCTGATGTGGCCAGATATTTGTCCTCCATTCATGACAAATATCTCGTTGTTCCTGCGGATAAGCTTCATAGTAACATCATTTTTAGCTCACCTGGCCTAAAAGACCATGTTTGGCAGTATTTGGCATTGCACAATATCATGTTCTTCTTTCATAATTGATGATGTTGTTATACCAAATCTATTTAGAAGTATTTCAATTGAAATTTCATATGTAAGAAGGCTTGGTATCATAGTCAACGGAAATTATGTCCTTAGCTAGCTCTCAGTAACTGCGAGCATTTGTCCGGACAGTACCTTTGTATATTTGTATATGTCTTTGTACCTTTGTATATGTCTTCATATTTTGATGTACAATGTACTTCATTGTAGGGATACTCGTCTTGATAAGTTGGACTTTTTTCTAGTTTGATTTTTACTGTGAGTCTTTTTTTGTGTAATTATTTTTAGCCATTCACCACACATAGGGGGAGGGTTTGGATCCAAGAAAACGAGTTTAACCCCACCGCAATTTTTGCGCCTGTCCCAAGTCAGGAATATGTTGGTCATTGGCTTGTCCTTGTCTTCTTATAAAATTTTAGTTTCTTGATATT
>MJUU01055316.1:94251-104933 GCA_002080025.1 Modiolus philippinarum | reverse complement strand
ATTTAGGGCTTACTATATGGTGTGAGGTTCCTCACTGTGTTGAAGACCATATGGTGACCCCTAGATGTTTTGATTTGGGTCGTTTTAACCTGGATATGGGATGTTGTCTCCTTGACATTTACCCCATTTCCTTTCTTTTTCATATGTGGGCTTTTGCCATCACTATGCGTCCGTCGTCCGCCTGTCTGTCTGTCAACAATTTCAAAAATCCCCTCTAAAGCCAATGGGCCAAATGCAACCAAACTTTGCCTGAATCATCACCAGAGTATGGGTTCTCAAAATTGTGTTCGATTAGGCGGTAGGTCAAACAACATAGCCGCCGTTGCTAAAAATAGAACACGGGGTAAAATGCAGTTTTTGGCCAATAACTCGAAAACCGTTACAGATATGAAAAATCTTATAGAGTTTTAAAATGATCAGCATGATGAGATCTACCTATCGTGCAATTTTGAAGAAAATGTGAACCCCATCTCGGAGTTATAGCCCTTTTTCAGTAAAATGTTCAAAAGTTGTGCATTTTTTATTTTTTATCTCAAAAAGTGTACCAGAAAGAGGTTAAGTGTAAGTTGCAGAAATGTTCAGCATATCAAGATCTACCCACCCTGAAATTTTGAAGAAATTCCAAAAAACCTTGTAGGAGTTATTGCCCTTTTTCACAGAATTTTCCAAATTTTCATATTTTTCGTCTTTTATTTCCAGAACTTTAGACAATGAAGGTTCAGTGTAAATTGATAAAATGTTTGCCATGGAATGGCGACTTCAAAACTAGTGTTGAAAATTGTTCGTTGACCACCGTTTTCAAAATGGCCGCCAAAAAAGGCGGGAAAATTCAACATTGTCTGATTTCAATGAAATTTGGTTTCCAAATAGATATTAATTAGCAAGACTAGGCGTTAAATAAAAGAAAGTCTATCAAGTTGATTATGGCATTTATCTATATAAATAAACATATAATAAATTTTAATAATAATAATAATAAATTAATAAATACAATAAGTTAATTATAATAATAATAAATGCATATAAATAAATAATTAGATAAATGTATAAATTAATATTTTTGGCACTAAAAGTCCGCCACATTAAAAACCCACTGACTTCATGTAATGTTTAACAAAAATAAATTACAAAAAGAGGTGGGAGGATGGGTGTTTCAAAATATCACTGAACATTCCAAAATTCCTAGGAGTAATATAACTGTTATATTAGTCCCAGAAAATTCAAATACGAAATAAATATCGATTTTTATTTCAAATAGAACAAAGAAAAGGATTAACCAATGAGAATTTAGATTGTGAACGAAAATTTCACGGATCAAGAAGTTAATCCAAAATAAGGAGAAATTACACCTCTAGCTAATAATATATATTTTGATTAATTAATACAAAATTTACAAATTAGCAAGACTAGGCGTTATATAAAAGAAATACTATCAAGTTGATTATGGCATTTATCTATATAAATAAACATAATGATTATATTAATTATTATAATGAATTAATAAATACAATTAGTTATTTATGATAATAATAAATACATATAAATAAATAATTAGATATGTATAAATTAATATTTTTGGCACTAAAAGTCCGCCATGCCTTTAAAAGGCCACCAAAAATTAAAAAAACACAAGATATATTTTTACATATTCATCTTTTCATCGCATGAAAATCATCCCTACACGACGAAACTGGTTATGTAGTAGCTGACTACAACCACCTGAGATGAGTATAGATCTCAGGTAGAAGAGAGGGAACGTCATCGTGTTCTGGATATCAGTTCCCTGAAACGATAAAAAAAATAATTACGCAGAAAAATATTTTGCTGAACATAAAATACAGAATATACAATCACAGATATTATATACACAAGTGCTTGATAATGTTTATGAAAACTTTTTTTCAAAACGGAAGTACCTGCAAAATTTGGATGTAGTTGATCACTTGGAGCGTAGAGAGACTGATCTGGTTTATTGTTGTATAGAAAGCTTCTGTAAATCAGGGACTATACATTACATTTAATGTATAGTCCCTGTGTAAATATTGGAAAATTGAATACCTCTTCTTTTACATAATTTCTTTAACTCAGCATTGATTAAATTTACCTTTTCTTCCGTTTTAGAAAAATCGCATTATCTTGGAATAATAGAATTGAAAATTCTTTGTGCTGAAGTTTTGGATTTAAGAGCTTGAATTAAATCACCATAATATGACAACATCTGATTTACTGAATGCCCATCTGAAATGTTATTTGTTATCACATATTTACATTCTCTCGTCCAATTAAAAGCTTTCACCCCTCTATTTTTCATAGATCACACTTTTTCTACTTTTTCCATACACTAAGTAAGGGATTATCTTATTGTTTAAAAATTGTAGTTAGACAATGCATTCATTCGTACTTATTGCCTGCAGCTAATTAAAGTACATACATTTTCACTAATACGAACAGCCCATATAGTGAAAAAACTGAAGTTTGTAAAATGTACATTAAATAAATGCATTGTCTCACAACAATATTTTAAACAATAAAATAATCTCTCCCTTGGTACATGTAAAAAGTAGAAAAAGTTTGCTCTATGAAAAATAGAGGGGTGAAAAGAAGACTTTTGGTGATTTATCATTAAATTTGAAATAAATAAATACATACATACAAATAAAGTGATTTCCAAACACCAACATTTACTTATCTAAATCCATCACTATTAGATAATAATATTTCAATGACAGGATAAAGCTAACACACCATCCTTATAGTTTAACAGAAACAAGAATGATTACAAACTGAGTAGTACAATTTATTTCATTGTTGGTCATAAACAACTGATTATTGCCAAAGGGCTTTTTCTCATATATGTAGTATGTACCTTAAATTAACCAATTATAGAAATTGTAAAGCCATTGATTAAACCACTCGAAATGTAAATATGTGATAAATGCGTTAGAGAATGATAAGCCATGCTCTATGAAATAAGTGCTCGGAGCTAAGGCTCCTCGCACTATATTTCATAGAGCATGACTTATTATTCTCTAACCCTTACTTCCAACTTTTACAATGACGTAATCTAAATGTTTTAAACTAACGGTACCATTTGACACTAACTGGGCCAACCTGCCAATAGAAGCACCACGGAAAGATTGTGTAGTGCAATCTCTAATGTCTGTGACATATTTCGGAATTGAAGCCGAAAGAATAGTGCCATTTTTTTCTATGAAATAAACCTGAAAATAATTTAAAATATGAATTACCATTATTATCCAAAATGAGAGAAATTACAAAATTACGAAGTCAATATATGATCTCGCATTTTTTTAGCTACAATAATTTTATCTTTCAAGTCGAATTTTAAATAATTTTTTTAGGGTCACTCTTACAATCGCAAATATATTGAATTAGGTCACTAGGAACATCTGAAGAGAAGGCCCAAGTAGCTCCACCTCTTCTGAAACTGTGAGAAGAATATTTCATTAGATTTTCACCAATTTTTTGTAATAAATGTCTTAAACAAGATTGAAATTGATAATAGGTACCGGGAACTAGATGGAGAAGAACTTTCCCCTGGTGTTAAAGAAATCTAATTAATATACGCATGTACGGGACACAAAGGCGAACCTGATATTTCAATTAAAGGAATAAAAAGAAACCTTTCTCAATACTGAATAGTTTTACTCCAGTTTGTATGAATGAGCATTTTTTTCTCTTTAATATAAAGTATATTCTTTCAACATAATTGTTTATTGGGGTCAAAATATTACTGAACAGCCCAAAATTCAAATACGAAATAAATATCGATTTTTATTTCAAATAGAACAAAGAAAAGAATTAACCAATGAGAATTTAGATTTGAACGAAAATTTCACGGATCAAGAAGTTAATCCAAATAAGGTGAAATTACACCTCTAGCTAATTATATATTTTGATTAATTAATACAAAATTAGATGTTGCAACTTCAAAGCCGACGTAGAAAATTGTTCATTGATGTCTCGACTTCAAAACTGGTGTTGAAAGTGGTCCTCAGAAACAACGTTTTTTTGTCAAAAAAAAACGACAAAGAAATATAGTAAAACATCAGACTTTAAATTCAGTTCAAGATGTGTTGTTCGACCTACCAAAGTCTGAGAGACAGTAGATCAACTGTATTTATATAACTTACAATGTTAGCTGAAAGCCAGGTGAGCGATACAGGCTCCTGGGAGCCTCTGGTTATCTGTAAGATTAATTACAGCGATGGTTTAAAGGAAGAACTTGAAATAGGTAATTCATAGGGCAATCCATCCTACACAGCTACCATGCTGTCTAAGGAGGAGATATTACAGTCATATATACTGTATATATTTTTTTTCCTTTGGATTTCGAGCAAGGACGAAGACAAAGATCTCCACTACTTGATACACAAATTAAACTAATGGAAATGCCTATAAAACAATGGTACACCACTAGATCTGAAAAATGTCCTACAATACCTATTTCTAAGCTATTAACCTCCATCTTAACAGCTATTTAAGATGGCCTTCAAATATATTTTGATACTTGCTTTTCAAGAAGCGTTACTAAGGAAACGTGAATATTGAAAAACTAAAGACCTACTTAAAATCTTGAACTCTAGATCATTTTCACACTGTAACAGCTTTTATACTTTTGACCTTTCTGCAATTAAATATTCACCATTTCTCAAGAACAACCGAAATATCGACTGAAAGATATTTCTCCCGTAAAAACGGTGGACATAAGTATAAGTACATTGTTATAGCTAGAGAACAATTATACTTTCTTAGTGAAATACGACAAAGAATTGGAGAAAAAATATACAGAAGCATGAGTGATTAAATGATAGAGTTTGTAATCCAAAATATATTTGTAAGTTTGGAAGACTTGATTTTAACAGACTAAAGGAATTTCAATGAGCACAGCAGATATGTTTCTCCACTCTTATGAGGCTGAACAAATTGAAGGGCTTCTTCAAACTAAAGGTTAAAAATAAGCACAGTCATTTATTTTAGCCTCCGTTATATAGATGATACTTTGTCGCTAAACAACCCTAGTTTTGGTGATTTCCCTGAACTTATTTAACCAAAAGAGCTCAAAATAAAGGATAACACAACACATTCATATCGGCCTTATTCCTTAACCATCATTTTGAAATTGACAACAGATGTAGACTTAAAACTAGGCTGTATCACAAACTTGATTACTTCACTTTTCCAATACTCAACTTCACCTTTCTTTATAGCAACATTCATACAGCACCAGCATATGAAGCTTATTTCACCCAACTCATTCGCTGCCCAAGGGCATGCATGTGGTCCATACAGTAACTTCCCTGATAAAGCGTGGTCGTTCACAAATATGTTACCAATAACTTGAAGTCATCAATGCACAAGTTTTACAGTCGACATCACAATCTTCTGGACCACTATTGGGTATTTGTTATCAAGGCTGCCATGCATGATTTTTTGTAAATTATGGCTGAATTTGATTCAGTAAGTTTTCAGAAAAAAAATAATCAAAATATGATTTTCTCATATGCTAAAATGTTAAACTAATATTCCATACTGTCAGCCTTGTATTTTTGTCTGGAAGACTAATATAGCAGCTAATAAAATAATGTTTGTTTCATTTTGGTGTAAGGTTAAACTATGTTCCTCTCTTGCAGTCATCTTTTCAGTGGATCACAGAGAAATGTTTTCTTTTTTGTAAAAGAAATTTCATGCCTTATTCCTGTAAAGTTGGGTTGAATTTGCTTCTGTGGTTTCAGAGGGAATGATCAAAATATGATTTTCCTTAAGGATTTAGTATTGAGCTGCCGGTCATGTATTTTTGTCGTGTCCAAAATAAATAAGCATATTTGGCATAGGACCTTCCATATATTATTAAAGTACAGTTTGGTCAAATTTGATATTATACTTTCAGAGCAGATTTATGAAAATAAGAAGCTTTCAAAAGCTTGTGTTGCTCACCTGGACCCTGGCTAGCACAGACAGTCGTTGTGAAAGGATCTGAAACTATGGTTCCACTTTGCCTAGGGTGTTCTCAGAGGACAAACCCTTTAATGTGTTTCAGTTGGGTCCAACTTTAGTTCCATCTTCTGCAGGGAACTATTGTAGCCTAGTTTGGTTCCAATTGGCTAAGTTGTTGCAGGCAAGATGTTTGAATGTGTTTTCATGTGGAATCCTTTGTTAAACTATGTTTACTGCTGGCATCTATAATAGATATAGCGCGGACATACATGTAAAAACATCTTTTTTTTGCAGTGGATCACCTATAGACTATTGTGGCCAACTTTGGTTCCAATTGACTCAGCAGTTTCAGAGGAGGAGATCTTGGAATGAAAAGTTTAGACGGACGACAGACGAAAATTTATGGCAAAAACTCAACCTGGCTATAACCAGGTGGGCTTATTGTTCTTTTCCGACCGGGTCCGATGTTAAACTATGCTATGCTCTGGTGGCCATATTTTTAGCGGATCGGAATGACCTACATGAGTACTCTTTGTAAAGGAGTTTTTATACGCCTTTCCTGCCATGTTTGGTCAAATCAAGGACGTATATATACATCCTTGGTCAAATTTATGTCAGTAGTATGATAAAACGTAATATGCATAACTACATGTGGTGCTTGCTACAGACTAAGTTTCATTACGTTCTGCTGAGTAGTATCAAAGGACTTGTGCCGAAAAACTTTGTGACGAATAGACAAATATGACAGAAAGTTTGGGATACATGATTAACTCTATCAAGTTTCATTGTTATCTGTCCAAGAGCTAAAAAACATATCAATTCAAGATAAATAACAGGATACAATGAAGATATACACATTCACACGACTATTTAGGTTCATGTCACTGCTCACTCAATATTCAATGATTGTGAATAAAATGTGACCAAGCAAAATAGACTCTTTAATAAGAGGGAGGTCTTCCCCCGTTGCCTGCTAACATGTTTTTCGGATAACTAAATACTGAACTTACTGTGACTTTTTAATTTCAGAAAGATTAATAGAGTCATGTTCATTGTACTTCATTGTCATCATTGACATTGTTGTGTTTGTCAGCGATTTTCTTTGCATTTCTTCAGTTCTCTCAAACCAAATTATAACAACCAACATGAACAACCAAGATGTTGATCTTCTGATGAAAGACCTTTAAAGAACGACCACTTTTGATTTTTTTTAATCATTATTTTTTAAGGTAGTTCAAGGACGTATATTTATAAATATACGTCCTTGGGTAGTTAAATTTCCTATTTCCCACATTTTTTGTGATTTCCCAATTCCCTAATTTTTTCATCGTTTTTTCCCATTTCCCTAATTTTTTCACCCCGTTTCCTAAAACCGTGTCACTCCCCTCTCTCCTGCTTCTTATAAAACACCCGCCGTGTTGAACATATCAAAAAAGTCAAATCCAGTAAACCAAACCTACGCTTACAAATTCTACGTGCATGTAGCTTCTCACATGTGTTATCTCCCTTTGTCGAAAAAAAAGATGTTTTAGGAAGTCCCAGTTGCTGATGACAGATTAAATGTAACAACGGTTATAAGTCAAAATGGGGAAGCTGAACGCATTTTTGATTCAGCTTCAAAATCAAAATGCCATATTCTACCCAGGACAAGTTGTTGCTGGACAAGTTTATGTGGAGCTCAATGCGGAAATGAAGATGAGAGGTAATCCGAACATTCAATCTGACGGATTCGGGATCTACTATTTGACACTAATTATCTTGATGTTATCGTGTATTTCATCCACATGATTTTATCCACACAGTGGATAAAAAAGTGAAAGAAAGAAAAACGTCCAAAAGGCAATGACTTGCTTTACACATTTGTTTAAAGTTAGTTCATCCTGTACTTTGAGAACTCCCATTAAATTCAAATTGGTCTCTATTAGAGACAGGGAATTAGCAACTTGTTGAAGTTGTTAACATAAAATGTTTGTCACTCTCAAAATGCAATAAAATACCTCTGAACTCTTTGTAAATGTTGTCAAATTTGACTGTACAGGCCCAATATTTTGTTCCCTTGTTGCTGTTTATTTGTACCAGAGACAATTCCCGTGAAATCTTGCCGCCATCGAGACTTCGATAAAACTTCCACTTCACAAACATAAATCGCTAATATTTCGATAATGTATGTAATTATCATAATAAAACTATATCTAAACACAACAACAATGGTAAAATACTTTCCAGTTTTTATATTTTATAACTAGGAAGTTGTAATCACGGAAATAAAAGAGGAGTTTAAAAAGTAAACAAGGCACATCACAATCTTCTTTGTCAGATTTCCACATGAAGTCTCCACTTATCTTTTTTATTAATCAATATTTCTAATTCAAATTTTCTAAACACAACTATAACATGTATAAAATGATTTACAAAAACAATTCACGTTTCAGTTTAGAAATATGTCAACTAAATTAGAAGTAGTTTGAGAATATCTGATGTGGCCATACCATGTTTGTTATGATTAATATGGGTGATAGTAGAGTTGCCAATCTCTAATTATATGTCTCTGTTTGTACATGTAATTTACATGTATTTGTTTACATGATATTTCACTCAATATCCACAAAAAGGAGTTAATTTGGTTTGATTTTGGAATCTTTATAATTTGTTGTATTGAGCTGGGTTTGTTTAAGAAAAGATTCATGGCAGGTGAATAGTTTTTGTCATTTGACCATGGGCTGGGCCTTTATATTCATAAATTTAACACCTTGCTAATGCTCTGGGTTCAGTTCCAATATTTAGGCGCACCCCATTGTTAAATGACAATAACCATATATTTGCCATGAATTATTTGGAATCTAATATGACAGAAATGGAATTTTCCATTCTGAAGTGACCTATTAAGACATGTAAGAGAAGACCGATTTCTCAACTCCGTTGCTGTCTGTGTCTATGACATCACTATACACAACACAGGTGTTAACCCTCCCGATTTTTACAGGAGGCTCCTGCAATTTGGAACAAAACAAAACCTTCTCCTGCAATAACTTGGTCTCCTGGCTCTTCAGAAACTAGAGGTCCTGATGGGGGTCAAAAGGAAAAAAATTAATTTTAAAATTTTTTAATAAGCTTTTGATGCACTGTTTTTTTAAGGTTTTTTTAAAAGAATGTTTCAACAGATAATATTATACAGACAGACAGATATAGGTGAATTATCAAGTTTTCTAAGGTAAAAAAATCTCATATTTTCCATAGGTGATAACCTACAAGAAGGACTATGTGGGAGATCTCCCTCATAAATGTTGTTGTTTGTGGGAGATTTTGCGTGACAACCTTAAACTGGCATTTTTTGTCATTTTTCCTATGATATAAAGATAACTTTAAAAGAAAATTGATTTTAAGGCAAACACCATTATAAGATTAATTAAGTAAAACAACATAATCAACTGCTTTGGGTGGCTTCTAATGTCATATTGTGTAAATAACAATTAATTTCAGTATACATGTATATGAATCAGTAAAATAAACATTTTTGTGTGAAAAATGACATTTTTTACTTAGAATATTGTATTATTTTGCCAATGAGGGGGACATTTTCTGTTTGTGGAAGATTTTGGTCTCCCATGAGGGAGAACCTTCTTAAGTGGGAGATTTGATGAGTTAGAGGGAGTCTCCCTCGCAAAGTCTCCCTCGCAATGTGGGAGGGTTAACTGGTATGTAATTTCACCAGTGAAAATAAAGGATTTAGTCACAGGAGGAAGTGACGTCACAATATCTCTTTTTTTAGCTCACCTGGCTAATGCCAGGGTGAGCTTTTGCCATCACTTTGCGTCCGTCGTCCGTCCGTCCGTCCATCCAGCGTAAACTTTTCATTCAAAGATCTTCTCCTCTGAAACTACTGGGCCAATTGGCACCAAACTTGGCCAAAATAGTCCTTGGGTGGTCCCTTACAAAAAAGGTGTTTTTTAGGTCCGTGCGATTTCCAAGATGGCCGCCAGCGGGAAACATAATTTTAACATTGGACCCTATGGGAAAACACTTTCAAAGATCTTCTTCTCTGAAACTACTAGGCCAATTGGAACCAAACTTGGCCACAATAGTCCTTGGGTGGTCCCTTACTAAAAAGGTGTTTTTTTAGGTCCGCACGATTTCCAAGATGGCCGCCAGCGGGGAACATAGTTTTAACATTGGACCCTATGGGAAAACATTTGCAAAGATCTTCTTCTCTGAAAAATTGGTGCCAAACTTGGCCACAATATTCTTTGGGTGGTCCCTTACAAAAAAGGTGTTTTTCAGGATCGCGCAATTTCCAAGATGGCCGCCAGCGGGGAACATAGTTTTAACATTGGACCCTAAGGGAAAACACTTTCAAAGATCTTCTTCTCTGAAACTACTGAGCCAATTGGAACCAAACTTGGCCACAATAGTCCTTGGGTGGTCCCTTGCAAAAAAGGTGTTTTTTAGGTCTGCACGATTTCCAAGATGGACGCTAGCGGGAAACATAATTTTAACATTGGACCCTATGGGATGACACTTTCAAAGATCTTCTTCTCTGAAACTACTTAGCCAATTGCAACCAAACTTGGCCACAATAGTCCTTAGGTGATCCCTTACAAAAAAGGTGTTTTTTAGGTCTGCGCAATTTTCAAGATGGCCGCCAGCGGGGAACATAGTTTTAACATTGGACCCTATGGGAAAACATTTGCAAAGATCTTCTTCTCTGAAACTACTGAGCCAATTGG
>MJUU01055316.1:62522-83418 GCA_002080025.1 Modiolus philippinarum | reverse complement strand
AGATCCGATAATTACCTCGGCCGTAAACGGCCTCGGTAATAATCACATCTCTTGGGTTGTTAAATTGTGGTATTGACCTCATCAAAAGTCATTAATTGTATAATGTTCTAATGTATTAAATGTATTAAACTGCCATGAAATTAACTTGAATGATTTCATAATTTACCTTTATCGTTGTTATACTACCACAAAATTTTATCGTCATATGGTCTGGTACAGACTTGTGTTTGTTAATACATGTAATATTTTCTCCCCCAAATTTTTCTAATGATTTTACTCTTTTTACCCAACATTCAGTAAACCAACTAATTTTCACAATGTTCACTAGTGTAAAAATTTCACAAAAATAAATTGTCTTAAACATTTCTTTTTCTTATATAGATGGAATAAAAGGAATTGAAACTCCCGAAAAATTAGTTGCTGCGAAATTCTCCTTGAGGGGCAAAACGTGAAAATAAGTCGGTTTACAGTACTTTTGAGAGTTATGTTTACAAAATAAGTTCTTTTTTAATAAAGAGTTAATAAAAACTGAACTTTACTTTTGCAGAACCCTGTCCAAAATCAAGTTGCCAAGACGCTGTGTTGTCTATGTTGTGAATCGGGACCAATAACAGGAGTGTTACGACTAGATAAATCAGGGTATGTTCCTGGAGAGGCCATCTACCTACAAGGAGAAGTACAGAACCAATCAGATACTTCATGTTCTGTTGAAGTCAAACTCATAATGGCAAGTAATCTAGTTTGTTGATGCATGTCAAATAAAATCCAAACTGAAAAACTTATCAGAATTGATTTTTGTGTCTCTGAAACTAATGCACAATAGTGAAATTTTGAGTCATGTTTGTCACCTGAGGCCAAAAATAAAAAATTGTTTGTTTCCCCTCCCACGACCGACCCGCTAAAATTGCTGCTACCCAAAAAATTTTATCAACCGTTGCTGTTCACTTTTTTTTTTTGGTCTACAGTCAACAAGAGTTTGTTATGTAAAACAGGCATTATTTAAATATATTTGAAATTTTAGTATAATTTTTTATTTGAAGATAAAATAAAATAATTTTCCTACCTACCTACCTACCCATAACCTGAACAACCCAGTCGGGGAGGGGAAACAAAAATATTTTTAATGTTGGCCTGAAAGGTTTTTTTTAGTACACAAAAATCAATGCATCATTTAATCCAATGGGAAACACTAGACAGCAGACAATATAGTTTAACATTGGACCCTACTGGAAAACACATTCAAAGGTCTTCTCCACTGAGACTACTTGTTCAATTGGAATTATACTTGGTCACAACTGTCCTTTGTTGCTCCCCTTTGAAAAATATGTCCAGCAAGTTCCTATCAGATCCAAGATGGCCGCCAGCGGACAACATAGTTCAACATTGAATCCTATGGAAAAAGACATCCAAAGATCTTCTCCTCTGAGACTACTTGGCCAATTGGAACCATACTTGGTCACAACTGTCCTTAGTTGGTCCCTTTTGAAAAATGGGTCTGGCAAGTCCCCATAAGATCCAAGATGGGTGCCAGCGGGAAACTTAGTTTAACATTGGACCCTATGGGAAAACACATTCAAACACCTTCTCCTTTGAGACTGCTTGTCTAATCGTATCCATACTTTTTAAAACTGTCCTTAGTTGGTCCCCTTTAAAAAATGTGTCTGGCCTGTCCCCATCAGATCCCTTTGTCATTTAGGTTATTGTCTATGCTAGCTTGGGACCAGGTGAGCTACTCTTGGGAGCCTCTTGTTAATAGTCATATTAATGAAAATGACTATTTATTCTGCAGCTCTTTCAAACACAATCCGAAAATTGTTCATATCTCATCTGTATCCCACTTTTGATTACAAAATTACTATAGGTCAAGAATAAAACAACGATAAAATTTACACACAGAATGGATATAAACTGTCTCTTGCACAGTTTCCCTTTGTTAATAAAAAAAAGCACCAAAAATAAAACTCAGCTGTTCTACCAAAACACCAAAATTAGACATGCCAAAATAAAGCATGTACATTTTTACTCAAAACTAGCAAATTTTCCCTTTGTACCAAAATGAAAATGATGTTGCTTTTGTAAAGAAGAGATGATATTTCAAGAAAGGGACTCTTATTATGCATACTGGGTACATGACGTCGGAAATATAGTCGCTAACATTGTTTCCAGTGTATTACGTATATTTCTCACATGGAGATAGTTAACTTTTCACATTTTAAAGTATCTCGTTTAAACCTCGAACTTTAAAATGTGAAAATTAAACTATCAAGATGTGAGAAATTATCATAATAAACCAGAAAACAGTGTTAGAGATTGTTTCTCTAATTTCTACCCAATTTATTTGAAGTAAAGCGATCTACGTAGTCTCCAGTCTAAAGAATGCCACCATTTTGTTGCTATCATTGTTGCTACATGTATGTGTATCATTGCGCCATTCATTGAAAGGGGTGTTGAATATAATAGTTTTGAGTAAAAATGTAATATTACGGTACAGCCAGAGACTTACCGTGATAAATCACTGTGGTAGACGTATCACTCTGCTTAGTGAAATGTGTATATTTTATTTCCTGTTTTATCTATCAACATGCTTTCTTTTGCATTTAGAGTGATGCATTCTACCATTTGATATGCAAAAGAAATTATGTGGATAGATAAATCAGGAAAAAAAGATATATTCATTAAAAAATTTAGAGTGGTATGTCTATCACAGTGATTTATCATGGTAAGTCTCTGGCTGTACTGTATCAATAAATTGAGTTATCTTAGTCATAAAAATGAAAAAACCGTTTCGCTAGACAGTGATGCAGGTGTTTATTTCATGAACATCCGTTTGCACTATTTCTAGAAACTGACACGAGACATTTACATGATTAAGCAATCTCCAACTGAGATCAAATAATACAGATGTTGATTATTATTTCGATAACCAACAAGTTAGGAGGTGTTTAAATTTGCTAGAAATTAGAGAAAGAAATGTTTTCCGTCCGAATCTGATAAGTTGTTAGATAATGTTTTAATATGATAAGTATTTTTTTTCAGACTATGATGTTTCATGCTACTTCAAAAACAAAAACTGAATCACAGGAAGTGACAAAGCTTATTTTAGATGACTCAAATCCTGGTGATACACAGTCTTTGTCAGGAAAGAGAATAGTTATCCCTCCTGTGGCCCCATCTTATTTGGCAGGATGTAATATTATAGATATGCGATACCATGTTGAGGTATGGTTAAAGAAATTCTCAAGTACATATATTATAGGTATATTCTTGGTGCTGTTAAATTAGCATGTTTGTGTGTCAATGCTGCACTAAACAAAGACTTGAACTTCAGTCTGTGCCTTTAGCCACTAGCCCTATGCCTAAGACTAGTAAAATCAGTCTTGGGATAGTCAATAGCCTGAAGGGGTAATTAAAATTTTTCTTTTTGAACATAGAATCAACTGTTATGGATAGTAAAATTCATTTCAGGCTAGTATTACATGGGACCTTACTAACCCATCTGGGCGAGCTGCTCTGGGCTAGTGAATCAGAAAGTTTTTGGCACAGACTGGAACTTGTGTTGCAATGATGTGCCACATTGATAACTGGTGTAGCAATGATGTGCCACATGGATAACTTATGCAGCAATGAATTTAATGTGCCACATTGATTACTTGTGTATTATTGATGTTTCACTTTGATAACTTGTATAGAATGATATTCACATTGATAACTTGTGTAGCAATGATATGCCACATGATCATGAATAACTTGCAATGATAATCCATGTGGATAACGTGACCCTATGGGAAAAACTTACCGGTATATTTTTGCTATCTCCTCTGAAGCTACTGAAGCAAATTAAACCAAACATTACAGGAATGATGTATGGAAGGTCCTTTATGTAGTTTGCCAAAATTTTTCAGATCCGCCAAAAAACATGGCTGCCAGCACTGAACTTAGGTTTAACATTGGAACCTATGGGAAAAAGCATATATTTGCTATTTCTCCTGAAGGTACTTAAGCAAATTGAACTAAACTATGCAGGAATGATGTATGGAAGGTCCTTCACATAGATTGCCAAAAATTTTCAGATCCAATAAAAAATATGGCTGCCAGCACGAAACATAGTTTAACATTGGACCCTATGGTAAAATCATGTTTTCATCTTCTCCTCTGATGCCACTGAAGGCTATTCCATTTAAATCTACCATCCAGGGGGGAGCGCCATATATTTTAGACCTCACCACCAATAGAAAAAAATATAATTTCTACCATTAGTCAACATCAAGCTGACCCCCAGCACCAAGAGAAAAAAATAAAACTGGCTTTCCCCCCGGGTGATAAATTTTTCTGCAATAGCCCTGAAGCAAATTCAACCAAACTTTACAGGAATGATATATGAAAGATACTTTACAAAAATTGCTCATTTCATTTCGATTTGACATAAAACGTGAAATCCAGTGCAAAACATAGTTTAGCATTGGAGCCCGGTATGAGATAAGCATCCTTTTCATCATCTTCTCTGAAACTAATCAAGCAAATTTAACTAAATGTATAGAGGGAACTTTGCAAAAATCATTCATTTCAATAGGATCAGACAAAAACACCGGTGCTAATGAAGAACCTAGCTAAACATTTGACCCCATTGGTAAAAAAATTGTTTTGGTCATGCATGGCATAGAAGCATTTTGTCAGGTGAGCGATACAGGCTCAGTCTCTGAGCCTCTAGTTTTGTTTTTTCCCCTGCTTTATTGTTTCTCTAGATAGCCGATGATGGTATATCACAAATTTAAAGTATTTTGTGTAGATGTTGCATACCGGTACCATATGTTGTTTGTAGTAATGTAGGATCAATATTTAGGCATAAACATGTTCTGAGTGAAAGGTTTTGTTATTCTTAGATTTGGGCCTCAAAATAGGCATTTTTTCATGATTTTGGACTTCAAGACTGAAAATAGAAAAAACTCATGCACCTGAGGGAATCCCAGTTTCATTTTTGATAGACATTGTAGCATGATTATTAACCGATTTGGAAGTGTTGCATTCTGGTTGCCCAAAGCAGAGCCTAACCTGTCCAAAATATGCAATTTTTTTTAACTTTGAAGTTCCCAGCCTACAATTTTGAGGTTTAAGGAAACTAAATTGGGGAAATTTTTATATTTTGATATTGGATATCATAGGAAATAGCAATTTCTGTGATACCAGTGCAAAAAACTGCATCTCTTTAAGTTCAGGAACTGTATTAGGTGTTCAACTAACCTAGGTCTGCATCCTTGACCAATCTGGATGCAGCATAACAAGGGTTTAAAACATGTTGACTCTTTATTAACAATTTGTATTTTGTATTAAGGATTGCATCACTAAACTGTTGAACATATCCTTAGCATTTGAATTTTTGAAGATGTAGCGCAGTGCACGCCATCCAGTATGTCAACCAATTTTGTTGTACTTGTACATGCATTATATAATTCAAGTTATTGTTTTTTCTTCTTTTTTTTTTTAGCTTCATATAAATCCATCCAGTATGTCGACACGTTTGATTGTACCTGTTGAAGTAATTATTGGATCAATACCATTACAAAATGTGTTTCAGCAGTTTAGACCACAACCAGGACCAATAACTCCTCATGACATTAATATCAACTTTGTAGGAGAACCTTCACCTATCCCATCAGCGCCAGATATGCGTAAGATTCATATATTTAAATCAATTTATGAAATTTTGTTAGTTCTTTAATTGTTTTAGTTGATGATCATGATAGAACTTCAGGAAAGAATATTGATTTTAATAGGAAATTACTGAATTAATTAATCATTGTACACTGAAAGATAAATACGAAAATAACAACAGTTGAACTTTGATGGCTGGAACACCCAAGGAACTAATGAAAACAGTTCAAACCAGAGGAATGTTAGTGATATGGAGGTTGAACTATGTTTTAAATAGAATATGGAGGCAACAAAAGGGTTTGATACATTAGGCCTAAAGATAAATTATCTGTGTTGCCGGTAACATCAGAGGTGTTTACCACTAAGGATTTTCCATATTTTCTACGGATTTTCAAGTAAAAATACGCATTACGGATTCACATTGCAAATATACGGTTACTCATAAAGTTTGATATAAATAATACCCTTTTCCTAAATTTGGCAATCGGTGTTTGAAGAGAAGCTTTTGATAGATTGACAACGTTCTTGAAGGCGGAAAATTGATGTTGGTCTCTGTCAAAACAATGCTGCCGGGTGCGTCCCAAGTGGTGAATAGGGGAATGCCTATTCAGGGTAGTCTCGTCATAATTCAGAACGCTTAATTTCCTGCCCATACCCATTTTTCTCCATACGGAAAGACTGAAACGTGAACAATTGTAGAAAAACTGTGTGGAGCAACGACACGTATCGGGAAGTATTAAGTCCCTTCTATATTTCTCCTGAAAGAGTAGACACAAAGATTCGTATGGAAGGCTAATTTTCCTGCCCCTACTCATTTCTCCAAATGTACAATGGCAGTTGGGTAATCACGTCAGAATATGGGAAGCCTGGCCGCGAATCATTCTACACAAACTTTTATGAGGAACACCACTCTCCATACAGTGTAAAGACCCTTCCTACTACTCTCTTTCATCTTTTGCTAATTACTTTTTAATTCACTAACTCTTTTTCATCCTGATAAAGTTAAAATATTGCTCACTGGAAGTTTAAATCTTATTAATCAATCAATTAATCAATCAAAACAATGAAACAGACACAATAAGGGCAGATTACTTAGTAAATTGACAAAATGAACTCCACAGATGAAATAACAGAATTTGTGTAACTTATTTAAATATAAAGATAAATATGATTTTGCAGTCATCATTTTCATTGCTTATTCACATGTAGAGGAGTTATTTACACCCAAAAGTTTTTTTACTCATTTGTTTTATATACGGGGAAAAAATTCTCAAAATACGGATGATTACGGAAACATTACTGCTGGAATACTGATACCAGTTAAGAGGGGTAAACACCTCTGTAACATGCTCTTCAAAATTAGGGTCGGTCAGTAGGCATATTTTTTAATTTTTTCAAAACTTTTTACATAGACAAAGGGAGTTACTTCAGGACTTTAACAGTGCTTCTTTAAAAATTGCCAAAAACACTTTAGGGTAGGCAGTTTTAGCCCCCAAAATCTAAGGTTGGTCGGGTTACCGGAAACACAGATCTTTTTTTCATTCTGCCTTAATGGTTTTCAATCTATTGCAGTTCAAGCAATTGAAGTTCAACTGTACTTCATTATGCATGATCTAAAATATCATAAGTTAGTGGCTGTTGATACAGGCATTATTGCAAATAAAATAAAGAGACCTTAAGGAGGTTCGCTCCTCATGTTTTGGGATTTCTGTCAAATTTTCGGAATTCTCTGGATTTATCCATTTAAAAGCATTATAATTTTTTGCCCATGGACCCCCTTATTTTTCCCCATAATTTCATTTTATACATCTTTATAAACATGCTGTAAAAATTTCATTGAATATTATTTATTCTGTCACATTCATTCTTGGTCAAACTTTGCTAATGTTAATCCAATGAAAAATCCGAGGAGTTCAGTTTCCTGCCAAATTTTCAATCACGTAAATATCAAAAACGAGATCATCAACCTATGAATTTTTTTCACTTAAATTACTTCTTTTTTAATTTTCTAACAGAAAATCACATTTATTTGAAATCCTATTTACTTTCGTGTAGAATAGCGAACCCCCTTAAGAAGTAAATCAAATGTACATGTAGCATATTGACCAGGAATAAAAGCATAGATATGTTGAAAACTTATGTATGCCATGAAGAAATACTTCAAATGAATCAAGTTAGTTTTAAAACTCATCGAGGTCCTTAAAAACTTAAGTTGTGATAAACATGATATTGAAGTCAAATTCTTTCATTATATTTTTCTTTCAAAATCAAAATCTTTAAAAAAATTAATGAAAGAAGCCTCCCCTGTGCAAAAAGTAAAACCCCTAAAAACAAAAACAAAAAATTAGCTCATAAGGGCAGTTTGATGGCTTCTACTCAGCAGATTGAGATCCACTCCATTTGTTGAATCCCATAATCAATTAGTTCATATTTATTGATTATTTTGCAGCACCGCCAACTTACGCTGAATGTATATTTGGAAAATCCAGTACACTAGATGATGATGACAATGAACACACTAAAGGTCAGATGGAATATGCACCAGCCTATCCTTACTATAACTTGTCATAATGGAGACCACGGTATATATTCAGGACACAAGTCAGTTTATAGATCTTAATAAAAGCTTTCAGAAGTGCAATTGGCGACAGGTTACATCAACATGTGTTCAGTGTATGTTTATTTGAGCTTTAAATCTGTGTTTATCGTAAAATTTATTTTTTTATGTTTTTGGAGCATTCAGGGGGTCATTCAATTATTGTTATATTGTTATATTTCTGTTAATGGTTGTTACACTGTATTTTGTCTTTTATATACCTTTCTAAGTGCCATAAATATTTCACTATACAAAGTTTTTATTCTTATTGTTAAAATTACATTTAAAGATTTGAGTTAATTTTTTTTTTTAAATCTGCTTTTGAAAGCTGGGTAGCCAAGTGAAAGCTGGGTAGACAAGTGATTAAGGCACTGTATTTTTCACATGGCCAAGAGCCCTGAAACACTGTCACTTGCATACATGTAGGCTTCAGGCTTTCTTCCTCCGCTAGCCTTGCCCCCATGCAAGAAGCTTACAAAATATTGTTAAATGGTTGTTATTATCTATTAGAGAGCTAATATCAAGGGTGGTCACTCATAAGATTTTTGAAACTGTCTCTGACTTTCGGAATTCTCTTATTTTATCCATCATGACACATTTGAAAATATTGCCCACTTCTCATTTAAAAAAATAATTTTAAACATCTTTAAAATACTTTTGACAAAATTTTACAAAATTCTTGATATTCCTTCATTGTATTTCAAAGGTTGATTGCCTGAATGCAAAGTGACTGAAAAGTCGAGGGAAGTTTGGTTTCCCACCAAAATTTCGGGCGCTTTTATATCAAAAATAGGCACACTGACCGATCAATGTTCTAATAAAAGGAAAAAAAAATTGATTTTAAGGGGTAGACCTGGGGTAGGAGGAGATAACTCTGTTTTCAATTTTTTTATTATTTACACAAACAAATAGAATCATTACAATAGGTATTATCAAAATTTTAAAATTGTAAATTTTTTTTCCACACAGCAAATAAATAATAATTTTGTCATGAAAACAAATACCCAACATCCAGTTATTTATAATGAATGCATTTTACTCTACATTTTTGCAATGCTGTCAAAAGATAATAAAAATATGCAAAAGTCGGATTTCTTCCAAGGGAGGTAATTCATAGCACAGATTCAGCAATATTATTGTTTTTTACCAACTTTATTCTAAATTAAGAAAAAATTGGACGGTATAATTTTCTAAAATTTTAATATATCTGACATATACTAGTTTTCTTTCTATTCTCAGTTTTTGGTGAAAATTAACAACATAATTTTTTGCAAGAAGTGTTTAATAGTGATCAAAATATAGTACAAATTTCAGCCTATACTATTCAGAACACCAATGCATTTCATTTCAATCTATTTAAATTTACTATCATTATTCATGCTTACTTTCACATACATGTATGTCTAAACTACAGAATTTTGCATTTGAAATAATTTTAGATCAAATAAAAATTTAATTAGAGCCAATTTTATACACCCCAATCAAGACCTGAACGGACCAAATAATATGAGGAAACAGGGTATCTTTGATGACCACTAGACATAAAACGGAACGGTAAAAATTGTTGCAAATTGCTGAAAGTCGACATTCCAGTAACATGTGTAGTTGCAATACTGAAAATATTAAGAAAACTAAACAAGTGGAAAATTTTAGGCTTTCCCCGGTCTACCCCCTTAAAACCTTGATGATATAAACTTGAAGAGTGACCACCCTTAGTTGTTGATTTGTTTACAGACTACCTGTAATTAATTATGTCTGATTGTATTATATATATTTTTTTAAATTTAATGCCCCTGCAATAAAGTCTTGGGGGCATATTGTTTTACTCTTGTTGGTCTGTTTGTCCATACCTACAAAGAAAGATGTGTTTAGCCAGGGGCATCATATGTGTCTAACAGACAATATTATTATTAAAAAAATATATTTTGATTTAACCTGTGGTTTGAGCATGGCATCCTCTCCTTTTACAGAGTTTTGGCAGTTTTACATGTTTTAATTGAGGAGTAAAACTAGCATCACACCAATAAACATGATAAATATGTTTTTTTGCCATAAACAATTTCATGCAACTCCTTACATTGCTTGCTTAATTTAACCACAGATGCGTGAAATTAAAGTTTGTTTTTGTATCTCTGTTATATTTTAATTCCCTTAATGTTATACAAACTACATATACATATGCTTTTTTTGTCCAATTATACTATACAAAAATGTTTGTAAAACAGCTTCTTTCTGTCTGAAATGTGACTTCATTAGTTATATTAGAAGTACATGACATATAATGTAAAAGTTGAGAAGAAACTGGTCTACATTAAACAAAAACGGGCTAATTTTTCAGTGAAAAAAATCCAAAATTTTTGTTTGCAAGAATTCATGTATGTGATAGAGTAAAAACCTTTTGTATGTATTTTTAAAAGGTCGCTAGCATTATAGAATATTATTTAAGCTACAATGATGTTGCTATCTAGTCATTTTGATCTAAAAGGCCAATACTTTTGGAAGGGGTTTGACTGCAATGTATTTCTCCCAAAAAAGCTAAATGTTGAAATGCTGAGGAAAAAATAATTTGGCTCAGGAGGGACAGAAAACCTGTCTGCAGGATTTTTTTCTTTTGCAAGTAAAATTCCAAGAAATTATTTTTGGAAAAAAATATTCTTTGCAAGATGTGTGCAAAAATATTCCATATAGGTAAATGGAAGATCACTTCTCAGAGTGAAATAAAAAATGTTATTTGACATTAAATTATCACTTGTATTTCACTTAGAAATTTCAATCTTTCACTATACTATCAATGTTTTGAGGCAGATTTCTAAACTAAACAAAATTTTCCGTCATGAAAGGGATTGGTTCAGACAAGTTTCAACATTTTCAGGTCTAGATAAGGGTTATTCCAGTAATAATTTTCTCTGCAGGGGTGGAATACGACTTATTTTTATACCCCTCACCAAGAGGGAAAAAAAAATAAATATATCTGAGTTAACTGTTATGACACAATAGAAATTTACCTACCACCCAAAGAAAAAAAAAAGATTAATGGGCACCCCCACCTCCCCAGTCCCCCCTTGTGCGAAGTTAAAACGGAATAGCCCTCAGGTATGTTTTTATTCCTTATGTTATGCCATATTGATATTGCAAAGGTCAACCAATTGGCAAAACATGCACTGAATGGAAGTCAAGATTTACAACCTATGCCTACATTCCTTTACCTTAAAAAGACTACACAGTGTATTCATATCAAACAAAAAAGGTTACAATTGTACACAATGTGTCTTTTTAATGACACAGATCTCTTTTAGAATGTAAGCTTGGGGTGTAAACTTTGACTTCTGTTCAGTAAAACTTTTGCCACTTGGTTGATCGTATAGCAATTAATATACCCAATTATTCCCTCAATGCGAATTATACTACCTACATGTATATGTACAACAACTACCTTTAAATCTTCCCCTAAATGTCTTGATTGTCTCATAGGTGTGGTAAAATCTTCCACACAAAAAAATAATGTCTACCTCAATCTCCTATCAATTACTAAATCTTTAGATATATGTACTTGTTTGTTTTTCCAAATTTGCATGAATCTTATAGTTGCATTTCTTAACAGATTTGTTGTTTGCATAATAGAAGCTGGATATGGGATATTTAGATTACACCACAAGATCCTATTTATTACCATATTTCATCCAATAGAGATAGTTAAATTGTAAAATTTTAATCGGGAGGTTTGCTGAGCATTTAAAAAATTTTTGAATTTAACTTTCGAGAGATGGTAATAATTGGGATAGTGGTGTAATCTTTTTCTCTAATGATAAATGATGAACTCTGAGAATTGAATTCCGAATAGATTTTGCAGGAAAAAGCACGGGGATTTATTCAACATACGTTGAATATGAAAATTTATCTTACAGGTCAAAACTGGAATACTTGACATATCATTAGAGAAATCACGTTTAAGCTTATTAATCTTGCAATTAATTTACTACACTATACCATAACTTCTGTACACTCATAGGCTTTCACAAAGACTAAAAATGTCTAAAGGGTTTAGCATCAGGTGAGGATCCAGGCAATTTTAAAGGGGGCTGCTAATAAGAAAGTGAAAGGAAAGGTCTGTGAGCGGAGCGAGGCACGCATTTTTATTTTTTTATTTTTTTGTGATATTTCTAAGTAAAACATCAAGAAATTCAATAAAAAATGAATGGTTGTCCAAAGAAAAGGGGGGTTCCAACCCAATGAACCCCCCCCCCAGCCTTGGATCCGCCAATGAGCATAAACATATAGGAATGGCGGAAACCTCCTGCCGAGTCTTTTCAGACTAAATTGGTTGTTTAAATTTCCATAACTCTCTTATATGCATGAATTTGTTATTTATGTATAAATGTATATAATTAAATTAGTTGTTTTATAGCTTTAAACTTTTAATTTATTAGATATATTCATGTAAATTTATATGTTAAAAATATTAGTTATAGTTCTTTTATACCTATAAATTAAATATTAATCATTCTTATTTGAAGATGAAGATTTTTGTATGTTCAGCATGATGGTATGGCAAAGTTATTTTTGTTGCCACTTTTGTTACAAAGTACCATTCATGGATGTTTTTAAACAGCTTTGATAGGACGTTATTATTTATATGGATTCCTTTTGACAAAAGCTTTCAGCAGTAGTGGATTGATTTTGTGTAGCCCTTACCAATTTTGAGGTAAAATGGGGCGAAAAGGGGGAGGGAGAGTTTTGTGGACAAAGTTAAATATACTACATGTATATCTATGTTTAAACCCATACATACTCATTCTGTACTGGCATTACCTAGATGTCCCCTGATTTAATGTTTAAATTCTTTAGACGGTGTTTTCAGTACATACAAGGTGATCCATGGAAAATTGATACATATGACCTCATCCCGGCAGGTACAATTTGTAAATGATAGAATTACCCAGTCATACAGACAGGAATAGTCATTTTCACTGATGGATTTAGCCATCAGAAATGGAATATATGTAGTTCCATGGTTAATTCGGGGAAAAAAGGGTTTCAAGCTATTCATTTCATTTACCCCCACCTCCACCCATTTCAGAATAATATTTATTAACCTACAAATAAGTTTTTACTTTTTGAGAAAAGAGAGGCCAAAAGGGGGGAGATAGCAGATTTTTACACTTATAGTCCAATTTTTATGTATTCTAGAACGGACTCAATGCAACTATAAATATAGTACTTGGTAATTAGATTTTTGGTGCCTTTTACTGCTTTTCTGTCTCAAATATACTTGGCCAAAGGCAAAAATATGCAAAGTACCTAATTTTTTATGCATCATATGATTTTATTGGTACATTATATTTTTCTTGGGATTCTGCATAACATTAGTTTTCAGAAGACTGATCACATATTTAGCCTGTAGTCCTACCATATTCCAGCTGCAAGGGACCAAAAGAAGGGCCAAAATCTTACTCTCACAAAGACACTAGATCTTTTTCCAACAGATTTTGATGAGATTTTAATGTATAAGTTTTCAAAGATTAGGTGAACAGATTTTGTATATATCTTTCTGCATAACTTTACTGTGTCTACATATATTTTATGCAAACACTTGTCCAATTGTACATCTATCCAATGTGCTGGAGTATTTGTGTAGTAGCTTTATGTGCTTTGCAGCACCATTATTTATATGAAAATGTCTGATATATTGGTATAAATTTACAAAATACCCAGATTGCAGTAAATTTTAATTCTACAGATGGCCATTTCAACAGTGTATGCCTCTTAATTGCAGATAATAAGACCAAAAAATGAGAACATACTGTATAGCGGGTAAGTTTTCATGGATGCCTAATTTCACAATTCATTCCCTGAAGAGAGGTATAAAATATAAGTGATCATCAATTTTCTGGAATCAATAGTTGTGTAAGGGGAAGACATGTATAAGATATACTGACTTTAATTTTGGGAATTTTTATTCTTGTGCTTCCGAAAACTTGTTAATATAGCAAAAATTAGAACCTGGCAAAAATTACCTGCTATACAGAAAGAAAGAGCTGACAAAAATCAAATAACCAATAGCACATAAAAAGTTACACTAAATCAGGACAGATCTTTCCCTGTTGGAGACATGCCTACTTTTATAAAATGTCTAAACTATAAGTATTTTAGAAACGAAGCAAATGCTGAAAAAGGATCTGGTATTATTTTTAGACATACATAAATATATTGATATATTTATTAATTAATTATATATGGTTACTGCCTTATGCATGTTATATAATTATATTTTTTTTTATAACTATTAGCAAGATGACAGTATTTTTTTCCCACCTGTTTATATAAAATCTGTTTAGACATTTTTGTCAATCCACTTACTGCTTACTGCATGGATTGTGCAGTCACATAAAATTTTTATCAGGGATGTGTTTGCCTTTTTCCTTTTTTCTGATTCTGCCTGGCTCCTTTATTATTTGTAATATTATACTTCTTTTTTAGCAAATATCAACTAATTCAATAGCTCAATGATTGTATGAATCCTGTCCCTTATATATACTTACTCATTTATATTATGCTGAGGTGTTTTAGTGTTTTGCTTATTATAAGGGCGTTAATGGTACTCAGAAATTGTTGATATTTTTAATATTTTGTTAATAAGTGTAATTTTTAATTAGAGTGAGTGTTGCTGAAAAAAAAAGAAAAAGTGTTGTTGAGAAATGATCAGATGATTTAGAAATAAGAACTTATTATTATTAGGGCCCCGCCATGAAATGGCGGCGCCCTATAGTAATCAGCCTGTCCGTCCGTCTGACTGTCCGTCAGCGTTTTTTATGTCGTACGATAACTCAAGATTGCCTGCACGGATTTTTATAATATTTGTACTCAAAGTTGAACATGACCAAAGGAAGCTCCCTTTGTTTTTTGAGGAAAATTGAAAATGATTTTTGGGAAAAAACTTTTGTTTTTATATGAAAAAGTGCAAATTTTGAGAATTAGCTCTATGTCGTATGATAACTTAAGATTGCCTTCAAGGATTTTAATGATTTTGCTACTCAAGGCTGAACTTGACCAAAGGAAGCTCCCTTTCGTTTTTGAGGAAAATTGGAAAATGATTTTGGGGAAAAAACTTAGTTTTTATATGAAAAAGTGCATATTTTGAGAATTAACTCTATGTCGTTTGATAACTTAAGATTGCCTTCAGGGATTTTAATGGTTTTGATACTCAAGGTTGAACTTGACCAAGGGAAGCTCCCTTTTGTTTTTGAGGAAAATCGGAAACTGATTTTGGGGAAAAAACTTAGTTTTTATATAAAAAAGTGCATGTATTAAGAATTAGCTTTATGTCGTATGATAACTTAAGATTCAATGATTTTGATACTCAATATTGAACTTGACCAAAGGAAGCTCCCTTTCATTTTTGAGGAAAATCTAAATATTTTTTGGGGGGAATCATAGTTTTTATATGAAAAACAGCATATTTTGCGAATAAGCTCTATGTTGTATGATAGCTTGAAATGACTTTCACAGATTTTTATAAGTTTTATGCACAGTGTTGAACTTGATCAAAAGAATTTTATGATATTCATAAAACATTTTGGGGAAAAATATTTTGAGAATTAGCTCTGTCGTATGATAACTTGAAATGACCTTCATATATTTTTTCAATGTTTTGATTGATATGAACAGATGAGACATAAGTTGTCAAAATAGCCATATACAGAAACTAAATTGACAATAACTTAAGATTTTGTTATTTATGTTTTTCCCCAAATATTGCTTTATGATTTCCATAGAATTCCGCAAACAGGTTTTGGGACATGCAAGGGGGCGGGGCCCTTTCTGACTTTGTCAGTATTCTAGTATTAAATTTGCATAATTATTTGCTCAGTCTTTTTGTAATTGCTTAAATTGACTAGGCAATATTGTCATTATACACATTTTGTTTTCCAATTTTATTCTTTGTAACTTTTAAACATTACAAGTGATTTGTATATGAAATAGGCAAAAATACTGCAAAGCGCAAATGGCTATGGTGAAAAAAGAATGTGTGTAGAATCAAGTAGTCCTTGGATCATTTTGGTTGAATGATTCACATCACTACTTGTTTCTGACTGGCCTCCGGATGATACGGCTCTTTTACCCTCTGTACACATTGTACAAGACTTTGTACCATCACACTATGTATGTACTTTACATGTATATGTATTAAGATGATATACTAATCATAAATTTTGAATTTAAGCATCTGATTTTAGCCCTAAAGTTGCATTTAAGGGAGAATGAGTTTAAGAAAATTTGTAGATAGAGTGGCAACTGTCACCTTTTGTTTTGTAAAGCTTCTGGTAATGGAACACAAATTACTCTAAGTTTTTGATATATAACAGCCTTATATTTGGGGGTCTACAGTTTTCCTTCATTTTCAGTTAGTTGCTTATATGCCTTAAAATAAATGTACATGTATATGAAAATATTATTACAAGTTTTAATAAAATTTTGTGAATTTTAAGTGAGCTATTAGCTAGAAAAGATCATCAATGTGTGATTACATTTCACTCTGAATAAATGGAGAAAACCCAAGGATATCCAATATTTTGTGAAAAATGAGGCTCATTCTTAAAAAATGAACCCATGAACCTTTCTCTTATTTGTGTTTGCATTTCTGTATAAAAAAGCATAAACAATCTGGTAATTTTTTAAAGAAATTCCTGTACCATTCTTATGCTTTCTTTGAAGAAACATATTGCTGTTGTTGGAAAATCTTATAAAGGAGTGAAGATTCCTACAAATCTTAAGTCTCTAAAATCTACTTCACTTGTTTATTATTTTTAAACTGGATTTTTTTTTAAATTCCAATTATATTTAGATTGACAATCATATAACCTTGTACAATGATAGACATCAGTATTGAATGTTTTTACTAATTAGTTTAGTTTACAGTCAAACTTTAATGGTTTGAACATATAAGGGACCAATGAAACAGTTCTAGCTAGAGGGTTTGGGAGCTATCAATGTAGAACTACATTTACACTTGAAAAGGGGGCTACAAAAAGGGTTTGAGACATTAATTGTGTTTGAGCTATTGCAGTTCCAGCCATTGTAGTTTAATTGTACATGAAAAAATTAGAATATTTCTCTTCTACTGAAATTGTTTGTTCTACATTACTGAAATTGTTTGTTCTCTTCTACTGACATTGTTTGTTCTGTGTTATTGAAATAGTTGTTCTCTTCTACTGAAAATGTTTGTTCTATTTCACTGAAATTGTTTGCTCTCTTCTACTGAAATTGTTTGATCTATATTACTGAAATTGTTTGCTTTCTTCTACTGAAATTGTTTGGTCTGTTACTGAAATTGTTTGTTCTATTCTACTGAAATTGTTTCTCCTATATTACTGAAATAGTTTGTTCTATTCTACTGAAATTGTTTGTTCTATATTACTGAAATAGTTTGTTCTCTTCTACTGAAAATGTTTGTTCTATTTCACTGAAATAGTTTGTTCTCTTCTACTGAAAATGTTTGTTCTATTTCACTGAAATAGTTTGTTCTCTTCTACTGAGATTGTTTGATCTATATTACTGAAATTGTTTGTTCTGTTACTGAAATTGTTTGTTCTATATTACTGAAATTGTTTGTTCTCTTTTACTGAAATTGTTTGTTCTATGTTATTGAAATAGTTTGTTCTCTTTTACTGAAAATGTTTGTTCTATTTCACTGAAATAGTTTGTTCTCTTCTAATGAAATTGTTTGTTCTATAGCCCTGTTTAATAAGTGTTGTTATCTGCCCCTAATGATTATTTTTCAGCATGCGCATTCATTGGAAATTTCGTTGGAGTGTACTTCCGGAGTGTATTTCTCTCATACTGGTGATTGAAAAGAGTTGTATAAATCGTGATTACCAGAGCTTTAACATGATCAAAAACAATAAAATTCCCCTCTCCGCCGATTAAACGACTTGCAATTTAATGAAAAAATGTGCTATACGAGGAGACAAAAATGTTAATAGGCCAATAATTAAAAAAAAGGATAAAATTAACAAAGTTGAATATTTTTCTTCAAAGTCTATCTAAGCAGGTAATGACACAAAACTGTCATTTTTTTCTTTGCTTTTTTATTCTTTAACAATAATTTTGTTTTTTTTTCTATAAAAAAATTATTTGCCAGTTTATTTTATTTCACTCAGGTGTTTTGTGATAAGCATTTTTTAAATATTAATTATTTTACATGTTTAAAAGTTATTTGACACAAATTTTCAGTTATTGTATTAAATGTTGCCTGATGTGAAAAAGTCGATGTGAATTAACTTCCTGTGAACATATAAGATTTCACATTTTATTAATTTTCAGGTAATTGTGCATATCATAAAGCAATTCACACCTAGAACATATAATTAACATAGTCATGATAATACAACACGGATATATCTCAACAAACAAAAAACTTCATTAGATACACGATAACCCAAAAATTTCAGAAGTCAAAGTTTTGAATCTTTGTTGTTTTTTACTCTTAAAATTGTGTTCTGAGCAGCAGCCCTTTTAACTACTTGAAATTTTTGTGTGAAGAAGTGAAATTTCATGGAGCAGGACGATGTACATGTTGTACATGTAAAATTATGAATTTCACGGTCCTTGATATTTGAGAACCAGTAACTTGTGACTCCTTTGGAATACACAATTCCGTTAGCATGGAGTACATTCATTTCAGCCAAGAATTCTTCCACATCTCATTGGAAGTTTTTTTTTCAAAAGATATTCAAAGGAAATAGAGGAAAATGTTTTTATTGGGTAAAAAATCTTATGCTGATAGCTAAAGATTACTACCAGTCACTTTGGTAAAGGCAAACTACAGTAAGTTTTTTTTTATTTAATATTATTGGGGCAGAGTGAATACGTTGGGGAGACGAAGCCTTGAATTTGACATTGTAAAAATTGACAGCAACTGTCTGATATTTCATTATTTTGAAAATACCCAGTTTGTGTAGAACTGTTTTCGGTATTTATTTCGCTTCAAATGTTCTGCATTTATCCCCTTTTAAAATTGTATAAAGTATTGCCAGCTACATAAGCTAAAAGGGTAAAATGTTTACTCCTAAGAGATATTTTATGTTGGATTTGACAATTTATCTCCAAGACGCAATTGTCTATTTCTACCGGTTTGGCGTTTTTTAAATAAACATAACCATTTGTCCTTGCTAGGAGATCACATTTTTGACAATTACATCTTTGTCGCGCTTTTAATTCTTATTTTAAACGAGACGGATTGTACGGCAATTCAAGTAGTATTTACATTAGCAACTGATGATATACACTCCGAAAGTAACAAAAATTGATAAACGTTATAATCGCTAAGGGAGATAACAACACTTATTAAACTGGCCTATATTACTGAAATTGTTTGTTCTCTTCTACTGAAATTGTTTGTTCTATATTACTGAAATAGTTTGTTCTATTCTACTGAAATTGTTTGTTCTCTTCTACTGAAATTGTTTCTCCTATATTACTGAAATTGTTTGTTCTCTTCTACTGAAATTGTTTGTTCTAAATTACTGAAATAGTTTGTTCTATTCTACTGATATTGTTTGTTCTATATTACTGAAATTGTTCTCTTCTACTGAAATTGTTTGTTCTATATTCCTGAAATTGTTTGTTCTCTTCTACTGAAATCGTTTTTTCTATATTTACTGAATTTTTTTTTGTTCTATACTACTGAAATTGTTCGGAATAATTCTCATTTAGATTTTTTTTTTGGAAGAAAAGAGTTGAATGCACAGTTTCTGTTGGATTAGATTGGCCATGCGATTAAAAAATTTGACATAAATACAAATGAAAAAAAAGGCCAAAAAGGAAAAAAGGCATTTTCTTCATAAATTTATATCATTTCAGAGTATTGGACAGGTATCATTTTGAGAAGTCAATCTTGATTGTTTGACACTTACGTAAAGATGAATTGTAATTTTTAACATAAGAATGTTAACATATTACCCTAAAAGTATTTTTTGTATAAAGATACATGCATATTTAGAGATGAAATTAGGATTTCTATGGGTATAAGCATCATAAATTTTAGGAGTGATTGGAGAACTTCACATGATTTACATATACAAGGACCCAGTGTGAATTTCTATTGAAGTAAACTTTCTGATATTCAGGTGATGTTTTATCTAAAGAAAATGTTTAAGGACTTTTATTCCACCATAGCGACCCTAAATGAAAACAAGATTAAAGATGTTATTAAAATTATGCTTGTTTAGAAGAAAAATAATTTGTTTTGTATTACAGTGGAACTTCGATAACTCGAACATATAAGGGACCGATGAAAACAGTTCGAGCCAAAGAAGTGTTCGAGATATCGAGTTCGAACTATGTTTAAATTTGAACCAAGGGACCAAAAAAGGGGCTCGAGGCATCCATGGTGTTCGAGTTATTGCCATCGAAGTTCCAGCCAGTTCGAGCCATCGAAGTTCTACTGTATTATATTATATATATATTTTTTGGTGCCTGAAAAGTGAAAAGAGTATACCTTAGTAAATAATTCAAGCCAGCTAAACTACAGGTTGAAATAAGATGCTGCTTTGTACTAAATAAAAGAAATAGTCCCATATGACAAGAAACAATTGCTACCTCTGCCATGACATAAAACTGCTGAAGTATTGTAAAATCAATCATTTTCTGAAC
>MJUU01055316.1:30971-62436 GCA_002080025.1 Modiolus philippinarum | reverse complement strand
TTATCAGGACATGACAAAATATCACCATCAATGTTGTAATAAAGAACAATATCGGGATCTTATCAATAGATTACTATTGGGATACAACAAAATAACACAAGAAAAGAACATAAACAGGACATGAAATCGAACACAGTCAAGACATTCCAACAAAACACTCAAGACACTTTATCAAGAAGTGACAACAAAAGAACGCAATCAAGATCTAGTCAATAGGTTACTACCAGGACACAGCAATAGAACACAATTAAGACAATACAACACAAACCCATATCCAGACATAATAATTTAAAAACACAACTTTGACAGAACAAATGAAGAACACTACATAGACACAAAACAAAGCTAACAGAATTAAACAACAAATAAAGAGCACTATAATAGCATAACAAATGAAAAACACAATCAGTTTAGAACAGAGAATGATAATGTTTTCTTAAGGATAAATAATTTTGTATATAATTGGTGATTTTTCAAATATCAAACATCACATTTTGCAAACATAACCGTCCGCCTTTTTGTGTTGTCTTTCTTGTTTCATGAACAAAATGTTGTTTTTTTTTAAATTTTCTTTTGAAACATTTCAGCAAGGTTTACTTTCCTGGTTTCTTAGCTCTCTATTTATCAAGAATTTGCAAGGTTTTTTTCTACTCTTAAAAAATTTGGGTTGCTCATGGAAATGATACGATTTATTTCATCATCCCCAATAGCATTGTTTATTTGACTCAATCCTTTAAGCCTTCTTTGTCTGCCTTTTGATGAGGATTACAAGTGATAATGTTTTAATTACAAACTATGGTTGCACATGTAATACCATGTAGTTGTGTATTTTACTTATAGTAATAAATTATTATTGTTGATGTTATTAGCAACTGTACTTGTATTTTTAATATTTTTTATTATATATCTGCTATTATATATTTAGATAAACAACTTTTAAATGTAGTGATACGTGCATGTAATTAATAAATGTATGATTATTTGTGCTTTTCATAATTCTCTCGGAGGAATAGTTCTTTTAGTGTCGAACCTTACCTGTAAGAGTGTGACTTCCTCACCCAGAATTCTAAGTTTCTAAGTGAGAACCGAACCGCCAGTCCAAAAAAAAGAAAATAATCCACAGACAATAGCAACATTGTAAACACCAATAGACAAAGAAATCACACAGAAACACAAAAAAAAACAGATGAAGAAAATGTAGCCAATAAAATAAAAGAAAATGTGTGGATGGGACACAGGTGCCACCGCTAGATATATATTGACAAACAGGAAGTAGATGAGTGATAGACTTGATATACTCAAGCTAAGGAATCCTTGACGAAAAATTTCAATATAATGGGGAAAAATCAAAGTAATCTTCAGACAGGAATTAGATGTGTGGTGGACCTGAAAAGGGGAGACACGATACAACTCATAACACCAAAGATTCATACCAAATATCAAATCATTACTGCATACACAAGCTGAGAAATCCTTTACGAAAATTTATGGACGGACAGGCATATGGACAACAGTAAAACTTAATGCCCCCGTCGCTTAACAGCGGGGGCATAAGAACCATGAATGGTGACAGGTTCAACAGTAGAGTAAGCATCTCCTGCTTCATATTGGACATTCCCTGTGTTGAACTTTCCTATTTCGGTAGTATAGTCAAATATAAAAAGTCAAGTTTACATTCATAGCAGATTTCACTTTACTATAAGACTTTCTCACTTTTACCACTGAAAGATCAAGACTCTATATCAAGGGTAAGATAAAAGTCTGAACAGAATTCTAAAAGGTCCAACAAAATAGGGTTCGAATACCCTGAACCCCCAATGATTTTCAATTCAGTCTCCACTATGTGTTTAGTCACTCCATTTTTTAACCACCATCATTAGAAAACTGTAATTCAAAACAGTGCCGTTACTGGAGAAACACTAATTCTGACAATTTCAGCAAACTTTAGCTCACCTTACCCAAAGGGTTAGTGTGAGCTATTGCCATCACTTTGTATCAGTCGTCCTTCCATCTTTTAACTTTTCATATTTTCATCAACTCCTCTGAAACTACTGAAGCAAATTCAACCAAACATTACAGAAATGATATATGGAAGGTTGTTTACAAAGATTGGTCATTTCTTTTCAGTCTGACAAAAAACTTTCTTTGTCAATGGAATCTATTTAGAAAACATCTACATGTATTTATCATCTGCTCTGAAACTTTTGAAGCAACTTTTATTAAACTGTACTGTAATCACAAAGATAAAGGCCTTTATATAAGTCGCTCATGTCGTTATGTGACAAAAACATGGCCACCAGCACGGAACTTGGTTTAACATTGGAACATTTTGGAAACTGAATATAATTTTCATCATCTGCTCAAACATTTGAAGCAAATTTAACTTAACTGTACCGGTATGACATAGCGTAGGACATCTACAAAAATTGCTCATTCCAATCCAACCAAAAACAGGGCCGCCAGCACAGAAAATAGTAAAGCATCGGCCTATTTGTGCATGTCCTATGAAATATTCCCTCCCGCAAAGTAATTCAATTTCAACAGAAAAGTTGTATGATAGGTCCTTCACAGTAATTGCTCATTTTGTTCGGATCTGAGAAATAACATGGCAGCCAGCACTGAACATAGATTTACATTGTGCTATTTGGAGAAAATATAATTTTGATCATCAGCTCTGACGCTATTGAAGCACATTTATCTAAACTGTGCTAGAGCGATGTAGGGAAGGTCCTTCAAGAAGACTGCTCATTTCATTCCGCGATTTGACAAAAGCACAGAACGTCAAAAAACCTGTTATTTAGCAATTTGTCAGGTGAGCGATACAGGCTCAGTCTCTGAGTCCCTAGTTCTTTATGCAATAGTTTCTGAGACGCTTCAGAATGCTGTCTTTTGGAGAATACAACCCAAAGATGATCTGTATCACAAATTGGATTTAAAGATATAAATGAGCAAATATTTTCAAATTGATAGAAACACATGATCTGTGTTAACATTTATACAAAATTTTTAACTGGAGCAAAAAGAAGTTTTAGAAGTGTCTTTTATATTACAGCAAACGGACATTTGAACCTTGTTTGTGGAAGAGTTGTCTTCAAATGAATACAAATTTTCCATCAAAAATGATGGAAATGTATTGTCACTGTTTTAAGTATTTCAGACCATCAAAAAAGACATTTAAGACAGACTCATGACCAATCTGGATCAGCATCAAATACGATTTTTATTATATATGAATTCGATAAATTCAAAGCTATTTTTAATGTTCCACAAAGGAGCAGATATATCGTTTTGATAAGCATCACAAACATTTTTTTTTTCAGACCTAATTATCAAATTGATATTTTTTGTTTGCTCACCTCATTCAAAGGCTAAATGTGAACTGTTGTCATCACTTTGCGTCCGTCAATATGTCCACCGGTCCGTTTTCCATTAGCTTTTCACATTTTCATCTTCTCCTCTGAAACCAAATTCAACCAACCTTTACAGGAACTATGTATGGAAGGTCCGTCACAAAGATTGTCCATTTCATTTCTATCCGACTCAAAACATGGCCACCAGCACGGAACTCAGGTTTAACATTGGACCCTATGGGCAAAATCACATTTTCATCTTCTCTGAAAACACCGAAGCAAATTTGAACTTTACAATAATGATATACGGAAGGTCCTTTACAAAGATTACTCATTTCATATCGATCCGACAAAAAAGCATGGCTGCTAGCGCGGAACTTACCGGTATGTTTAAACTGGACCCCATGGAAAACTTCTGCTCTGAAACTGCTGAAGCAAATGCAACAAAACATAAATGGAATGATGTTTGGGAGGTCCTTTAAAAAAATGTTCTGATCTGACATTGCCACCAGAGTGGAACTTAGGTTTAACATTAGACCCTAGGAGAATAACAATTTCATCTTCTCCTCTTTAACCGCTGACGCAATACAACCAAACTTTACAGGAATGACGTATGGAAGGTCTTTTACAACAATTTTTATTTCAATCCGACCCGACAAAAACATGGCTGCCAGCGCAGAGCATAATTTAACATTGGCTCGTATGTCAAATTCCGGGATTTCAAAAATTCACATAATATAGAAATGAATTTTCCCAGGCGCGGGAACTTGTTATTCCGTTAACAGATCACCAACACGATAAAATAAATACATTTAAACCATATGTTGTATGTCAAATAAGAAAAAAAAATTGAATTGAAACGTTTTGGTTAATTTTGTACATAGTCGCAACAGAGAATTTTCGGTATTTGGTCGTATTTCATTCGATCCGTTCTAGCTTGTTACGCAACTTAATCATGTTTTTTTCAACTGTTCTTTGCTCTCCGTCATTCGCCTAGAAATATTCTATGATCTTGCCGATTATAACATGTATCAATTGGCTGAAGTCACTACAAATTAAAAGGCACTATTTTTATAGTACTATTGTCAAACATTGGCGTATTGAAATAGTGTAGTGCCCCCTGACAATATTATGGCTTTGGCATTTAACTCAATCTGGGCACACAGAAGCTATAGTTAGTCGTCATATAAGCGGAAGGTTAATGCATCATTAAACCTGCTTAACCCAATATTTTATTTATAAAATGCCCGTTCCAAGTCGGGAATATGACGGCTTGCCAAAAATGTTCTGTTAAAAGATGGATAACAGGAAACACCTACAATGGCTGAAAATTATAATTACATGCCACAATCTGTCATGGAACTATACATGAAAAACAAATAAGACAAAAATAAGACAAGAGACAAACGTAGAAAACAATAGGAACTCGGGACAGCCGGACTTGGTACCGGCACTTTCAAAAGCCAGCGGATTGTGTCGGATTATGTTTCCCTGATTCAGTGGAATGTTATACGGATTTTCCTTACTGGTCTCTTCCTTTGATCGATTCGGACTTATGCTGTCACTTTTATTTATTGGGCCCTATGGGAAAAAATCACATTCCAATCTCTCCTTTGGAATCAGTTTTAAGCAATTCAACCAAACTTTGCCGGAACAATGTATGGAAGGTGCTATACAAAGATTGCTCATTTTGTTCTGATACGATAAAACAACATTGCTGCCAACACGAAACATAGTTTAACATTGGACACTAAAGGAAAATAATTATTTTCAAGATCTGCTCTGAAACTATTGAAAGAAACCTAACCATACATCATTTAAATGATGTATGACAGATCCCTCTCTAATATTGCTCATTTCGGTCAAATCAGACACTGAAAAATCACGGCTGCCGCCCCTATCACAGTTTTGCATTAGACCGTATGTGAAAATCATCCTTTCATCATCATTTATGCAAATTTAACTGAACTGTATTGAAATGATGTATTGAAGGTCCTTTACAAAGATTATTCATTTCAACTGGATCTGACGAAAACATGGGTGCCAGTGTAGAACAATTAAAGTTTATCATTAGACCCCATTAGAAAAAAAAATGGCCATCAGCATTTGCAGAAGCATTTTGTCAGCTGAGCGATACAGTCCAATACAGGTTCAATTTCTGGGCTTCTAGTTTAAGTTTCGAGCAGAGATAAATAGTTTTTTACATCACTGTAGCAAAGATAAATTATTGCTACCTAATTAACATAATTTAGCATATAAATGATGTCTGGATTTAGCAGTACACAACACTACTGGGGTACTACTGATTCATATATGATTGGAAATTCTTTAAACAGCTGAGGATTTTCTAAGAATGTGTTTATAAATTCTTCTTTGGTTAGAATATTATCCTTGTCTTTGTCACAACACGCAAACATGTCGTCTGTTAACTTCTCTGCTGTCCTGTGTCCATCTGTTGGCTCGTCTGACATTTTAAAAGCAGTCTGAAAGGAAGAAATAATGAAGATATTAAAGGTTGTATGGGGGTCTTAAAAATCCTCATAGACCTTTTAGATGCATGTTTGCATGCATTTGATTTTATTTTGGCTATAAAATTGGAAGCCATTGTGAAATTCCCAAATAGTTTTTCTTATTCCGTATACATTCCCCTGCGATGATTCCATCATAAAAGATTTTCATTTGTTATGCATGTGTTGTCTTTTGTATGAATTGTTTTTGGATTCATTTAAGACAATGCAATATTTATCAGACCAGAGGCTTTCGAGGGTCTGTGTCGCACACCTGGCCCCAAGGGGGTCCAGTATTCGTTGTTGCTTTCATCTTGTCAATGATCAAGCTGTGCTTCACATGCTGAATATTTTGTCTATATATTATGAATGCAAACGGGAAATACAAATGGCAAAAGAAAAGATGTATAGAATATTCTGACCATTGGATTTGTACAATCTTAAAATATGTTTACTGCTAGCAGTAATCTTAGGAAAGGTGCAAATCTGAAAATTATTTAAAGGGGACCACCAAAAGACTATTATGGTTAAGTTTGCGTCCAAAGGACCAAGAAGATTTATGGGAGAGGATCTTTGAGAACAATGTCCTGTTGGTCCAGCAATTTCAGAGAAGATCTTTGAATGCGACTTCCCGTCGCCCGTCTACTAGATGACAGCAATCTTTTTTGTCTTCTATGAAGCCTTTTTTGTAAACGCTGATTGGTTCATACGAGAATGACAAACTACAATGTTCACGCGGGAACAATAATTGTAAGCGTTTGTTGATGAGTAAAAAAGCACAATCACGTGGGTTTTCGATCGAAGAGACGCCCCCTTTACAACCATTTGATACAAATAAATAAATAAAGTATATTTACGTAAAAGATTGACCCTCATGAGTTGAAAATCAAACACAAACAATAACTACATAACATAAACGTGACGAACATAATTATCAATAAAATATTTATAACAATACAAACACGTGGAATTAGGATTGAAGACACTCCACCATAGCAATAATGGACAATTTGTGTAATTTGTGTATTGATCTATTTATATCTCTTTGTCGGTCAAGTTATATTCAACACAGAGTGGCCAAATCATTAGAATTGAAAGATTCATGTTCATCGGTATTGTGACTTAGGCTACAAGTAGAATCTCTATTATACGGAGCGGCTTCGCCTTACCGTATAATAGATTTCTACTTGCAGTCTTACTCACGATGTTTGCTCTATAGCCGATAATAATATATAATATAGCGCGAACCTGAAAAAAAAACCTTTAGTTGCAGAGAACCACATAAAGACTATTGTGGTCAGGTTTACTACCAATTGGCTATGCAGTTTTTAAGGTGGATAATTGATCATATTTTGGAATATGCTCTATTGCAACGGTCAACCGAGTAACAAAAGTTTCATTTCAACGAGATGTGATTTTACAACTCAAGCCGACATTTAAATAAAACTGCCTGGGGAAAAGGGCAAGAAGCACACTTCACACGTTGTCAATTGATTGACGGCATATGTAGAATGATTAATTGACGGCACAGCCATAAGAAGACTTCAAGATGAAGAACAACAATAAAAGCGTTGTTCCTTTGCTTGTTTTTTACCATGTATTTGTAGAGACTTTGTCTCATGTGCATTTACTCCATATCCTTTTATTCACCATTTGCATTTGATTGGCTGCATAAAAATTAAAACGATTCCAATCAAATGTAAAATCTTCTCAGTTCAGTGCGTTCAACGAATTCCTCTACATGCATCGTTGTCGATCAATTATCAACAATGTTTCTTTCTTCGTGGTCAGTCTTTCAGGACGTCGGCTTCGGGTGTAAAATTTAACCTCTTTGAAATCAAACTTTTGCCACTCGCTTGATGCTTACAATAATAAGGTTCCATTTTAAACTACTAGTATATTCCCCGCTGGCATAAATTTAGTGCGAACCTCATTTTATTGCAGGGGACTACCTAAAGACGGGACCAATTTGCCGAACAGTTTCAGAGGAGAAGATCTTTGAAAGTGTTCTCTTGGCTCAAATCTTAAACTATTTTCTAAGATGGCAGTCATCTTAGATATGAGGCGAACTTAAAAAACACTAACACTATTCTGATCAAGCTTGTATCTAATAGGCCCAATAGTTTCAGGGGATATCTTTATACTGTTTCAGTAGTGTCCAATGTTTCACTATTTTGTTCTTTTAAATATGGTGAACCTCAAATTTTTGTTTTGTTTTGCAGGGGACCATTTAAAGACTATTGTGGCATTTCCAGAGGTGAAAACATTTGAAAGTATGCTCCCATAGGGTGTATTGATAACCTATGTTTCCCACTGGCGGTGATCTTTTTTCTTTTACAACTTTTTTCTGCAAGTCATTGTGAAATTTCAAAATCAGTATCCCTAATTCAGTATAAAGTCCCCTGCGATGAATGTATTCCGTTATATTTTGGTTGCATGCATTACTAAATTTTACGGTTAGTTGAACCTTTCGACAGGGAACTGGGCTCCACTCACTGAGAAAATGGGATCCGGTCTCTCAGAGATCTGAAGCCCGTTTTATTACCCCCTTTCTGTTTTTTTAAAGACTAGTCAAGATATGTATCTTGCATTAGTGGTGGTATTCATTGTCTTTTAAAGGACAGTTATACCGGTATTTCTTTATCGAAAGCGTTGTTCGTGCCTGGAATGTCGACGTTCTCTTTATCATTTTCATATTCTTTTTTGAAGAGTTAGTTGCACAAAGCTTGTTATTTAATGGTTTTATGATTTCAAGTTCTATTTTGCCATCTAATTTGATATCTAAATATGTCAATTTACCTTATATATTTCAATCATTTCTTTTTTGTCGACTGTTCCATTACCATTGATATCGAATATATCGAATAGCCAACTAAGTCTATCGCGAGGATCATTCGAGCCTTCAGAATTCAAAAATAGTAGAAATTCTTTAAAATTGATTCTTCCGCTGTGATCCTTATCTGCAGCTCTGAAATAATGATGAGCAATTTCAGAGCCTTCCTGTAGGAAGCAAAACAGGAAGTGCTTAAATTCTTCGAAATCCATATAACCATCTGTAGACGCTTTCTGTAAAAATAGAAAGACAGAGTAAATCAATGCAAAGAAGAGATTTTACAACTGCATAGAAAGACTTACAACTCTTCCAAACTTGAGATAAATAAATGTGTGAGAATTTAATTATCGAGAGTTGAGAAATGTTGTTTCTTACGAGAAACAGTTGTGGAATCTTTTTCCCCATGATTTGAAGGCAATGCTTGAAATAAATATGGCAACCCTTTTTCTGCTGATCTGAAATATTTGTTTTCTTTGAGCGTGACACTATCTGGCATGCGGTAGCCTTTTTCGATGTTGTCACAAATGGAAAGTTGCAAGACGGCAAAAAAAAATAAAATAATTTTAAGTCTTGATCAAATTTCAACAAATAAGTGACCAAGAACATGTCTTTTCTAGAGAGAGCAAACGTATTTCTCTCACCACTCATGCAACTAAAAAAACAGAAATTGGGGAAGTGAAATTCTTTCATAAATCAAATAAACTAGCAAAATAATTTGGAGTGTGCAATGGTATGTTCTTTAGCAGAAATATAGATAGCATGATAAAAAATGATGCAATTCTTGAAAGAAAATAAACAACACACACACACACACACACACACACACACAGACACAGTCTACTGTTCACCATACAGGATGTCAGTTATCTCAGTGATAAAGTTAGGAAAAAAGGAAAAAAAAACGTTTTGTAAAAAGTTTCTGTTGTATTTATTTAAACATTAAATTTCATTTTCACATGGTTCGAAGTCAGTTCATTCTGATCTGTTTTCCTTAAGCATCACTTAAAATATCTAGATTAAAACTTACCATAAAATCTTTGTAGAAAGCCTCAATCTCAGAACGTTGAAACATTGTATTTTCCATCAAAAATCGAACATCCTCTTTGGGAATCTTCTTTAAATTATTTCCCATTCTCTTCTTATAGATTTACTGCGTAACTGATCAAATCATTGCATTAAATAAACACTTTAAGGGCCTTTTGATTAATAATACAATTTTCAAGTATCTCTCGAATATTTTGTACACAGGAAATGTTATATTTTTAAAGGGAAAAGAAAGTATTAATCAGTTTGTCGCTTGTCGGACACGTTTCAATGTTTTGGGGAAGGGGACGACCATTTAAAACAATGGTTGCGAAAAAACCCACAAAATACCATGCATGGCTAAACAGAGTATTAAAATGAATGCTAAGACGAAAAGCGAGAATGCACAAACATGTGAAAAAAAACAGACAACTGAAATGAAAGCGTCATTTTCAAAAAGAATGTAAAAAGAAATTCAGACAAGCATAATGGAATCATATCAATAACATCATCAATGCAGGGCTAGAAAAGAACTACTCAAAACCATTCTGGAATTATATGAAGGCGAAGGAACGAGGCCACATTGGAGTAGAACCACTAAAATCGTCATGAGGGCTAACAATTAACAGCAAAGAAAAGGCTGAAATACAAAACAACCAGTTTAAGTCCGTCTCCATAAAACCAAATCAAGACCACGAAGGAAATAATCTACTATCACCTTCAAAGACACCTATAAAAACTAACCATTACCACCGATGAAGTAGAAAAACTGCTCAAAAACAATTAATCAGTCAAAAGCAATGTGACCTGAATAATTATCAAACTCCGTCCTAAACACTTGTGCACCTAAAATAGCACCATGCCTGAAAAACGTCTTTCCAAACCCTGTTGATAGTGGTAACCTACCAGTCGATCTCCAGTCTACAAAAAGGTGATGTCCATGCAGCGGAAAACTACCGTCCTGTCTCACTCACCAGTGTCTCATGCAAGCTATTAGAGCACATTATATGTAAACACATGCTCATACATTTAAAACATCACAAAATACTTACCGACCTAACCCATGGATTCAGATCTGGATATTCTTGTACAACGCGACTTCTGTTAACAATGGGAGATCTTCTCCGCAGCCTTGACAATAACATACAACTAGATTTGTCTATACTATTCTTTTCAAAGGCTTTTGGCACTGTACCAAACGATAAATTACTGAGAAAACTGCACTCATATGGCGTTGATGGCAACATACATCAATGGCTCTCAACATTCCTCACAAACCGTTCAATGAGGGTAGTTGTGGAAAGTGAGAGCTCTTACAACGTTCATGTAGGTTCTTGGGTGCTGCAAGGTACCGTCCTTGGAATACTACTCTTCTTATGCCACATAAATGATTTACCAGAATGTGTCAAACTGCAAGATGGACTCTTTGCCGACGATTGCTTATCATACTGGTAAATCAATACCCCAGAAACATAACCATACTCTTCAGAAGGTCTGAAGGCGTTAGAAACTTGGCCAAAGAAATGGGGTATGCAATTCAACGCTAAAATGCTACATTATTAGTATTCAGCAAACATCCAGCCATTTTCACAAGTTAGACAATCTCACACTGGAACAAGTAAAAGCAATACCCTATCTAGGTTAACTTAAAAGATGACCTTAAGTGGAGTACACATATTAGTAAAATAACAAGCAAAGCTTGTTTTGCACTAAGGATTCTTGAGACGAAACCTCAGACAGTGCCCCGCAGAGTGCAAAAAAACTAGCCTATTTAGCGATGGTACGATCAATACTGGAATATGGTGCTATCATCTGGGATCCGCTCACAAACAAAGCTATTGATCTATTTGAAAGCATCAAAAAATGGCCGCACGTTTCATCAAACACGACTATAAATCTCGTGAAGCAGGCTGTGTCTCAAGTATGCTCAAATAACTTGAGCTACCATTTCTTCAAGACAGAGGGAAAGACCAACAACTGATTATATTTTATAAAGTGGTTGGGGGGCAGGTGCCGACAATCACACCAAGTGATTACCTTAAAGAGGCAAGAAATAAAAGACAGATGAAGGCAAAACGTATCAAGACCATGTTACAACAAACATACTAGAGAAACAAGACATTATAAACACACAACCGTTTCACCTGATACAAGCCAAATCTGATATCAGAAAACATTCATTCTTTCATAGAACAATAGTTGAGTGGAACCATCTGAAGAATCGTTGATGCAAAGACAGTTAAGGACTTCAGTAACGCTCTCCATCGGTTGGACTAACTGTATCTCTTCTTCCAGTGTATTTATATCCGCGAACAGATCCTGCACTATAACACTTACAAATACAGATACAGATTTTTATTAGGGAGGGGCTAGTTTTTGTAAATACATATTCTGTTCTAAATAAAGATGAAAATAAAATATTCTTGGTTTAACCTAGATTGTGTAATATAAATTAAATCAAAATGATGCAAAACATAAAACGGAAATCAATTAGAAAAGCTATTCAGAATACACAATCATCATTTTTAAACGTTTTATGAATGTGCGTCTTTTAGGGTGTTAGTTGTTATCTTATTTGTGAATGTTTCATGTCATATGCGCGTCTCCGGTTTTCAGTTGTGACCATTTTATGCGCTTTCTTATTTTTCGCTTCCGTATATTGTTCGCTGGCATGATTTGGCTAATTGTTCGCTGGCTCATATATTGCAAGCTTGAGTTTGGTCAATTAATAGGCGACCACATACAAATTGGGACAGAATAACATGTATAACAATGAAAAGCAGAAAACTGGTGTTCCATGGAATACTTGTGTCGCCTGCAGTACATACGAATGAGCCATTTTTGAATCAGTGAACCTCTAACATCTTTCAAATGAAATATGAATTTAAAGTGCACAATTTGAACATGTGTATTTATTTTTTAGCCATTCACCACACATAGGGGGAGGCTTTGTATCCAAGAAAACGAGTTTAACCCCACCGCAATTTTTGCGCCTGTCCCAAGTCAGGAATATGTTGGTCATTGGCTTGTCCTTGTCTTTTTATAAAATGTTAGTTTCTTGATATTTGGGTTATTGGATGTGGTTTGTTTCCATTGATTTAATCACCTTTTTACTCCTTTGGGCCATTTAGGGCTTGCTATATGGTGTGAGGTTCCTCACTGTGTTGAAGACCGTATGGTGACTCCTAGATGCTTTGTTTTGGGTCGTTTTAACCTGAATATGGGATGTTGTCTTTTGACATTTACCCCATTCCTTTCTTTTTCATATGTGAAAAAAGATAAAACATTTTTATCCTGAATGTTTATTTTGAATCTAGAATTGTGAAGCAGTTCCAGATTATTTTTATTTTTTTCTTTGTTTTGTTTTGCTCACAGTCACTATGCGTCTCCGATAAAGCAATTATTATTGCAATAAAATCAATATTGTTTATTACAGTAACAAATAATTTTTCAACAGTCAACAGTGATAATGATTCCCATCGATTCGCATTTGGTCGATAGTAACAGTAAGTTTACCATTTTGTCTATCATTGATCGTCTGTCGTGGACTTTTCATTCAAGGATCTTCTCCTTTGAAACCACTGGGGACTTTCGAGATCAGAACTCTTGTGAAATTGAAGGTAGAAACAGATGCCTCAAATACCATTAAGCGGGAAAGGCTGTTGAATTAAATATACTTCCGAAAACAAACCATTTATTAACTTGAAGTGTACTTATAATTTTTCCCAGAGAATAATTCTTTTACCAAATTTAAATTGAAGATAAACATTTAAAGTGGTGAATGTGAATACCGCAGTAAACTCTTTAAATGCAACATACTCAATTCTGCTTTCTATGGGTATAGATAATTTACAAACCGCACAAACGCAGATCAGTATCATCAGAAAAATGTCACAGACAAAAATGGCTAATACAAGCTGGGAAAATGGTGCCATGTACACAAGCCCCCATCAAAATACACCGAAACAAATTTTCAGATTTATCTACTTTAGTCCAGGAATGACATCAGGTATAAAAACATCGATTACTGTGCGCAATGTGTATTTGTTTTGATAAAGAGTGTCATGACTAAATCCGTTTGCAACAATGGGTAGTTTTGCAACAAGTCTCAAAAATAGTTAGCGTTGACTATTTTTATTGTATTCTTTGTTAAATATGTTATCATACAAACTAGGAAATCGCATAAATGACTGTGGCTCTTCCATGAAAGCACGCTTAAATTCCCTCACTGACAGAGCATTATTTTTATCCGTCGCATAAACTTGAAACATATCGGCTGTAATTTTCTCAGCTTCAGATTCTGCTTCCAGGTCATCTTTGGTCATTTTCAAGGCCCACTGAAAGAAAGCAAAATTAATAGGTTCAGTAGGTATTTCATGACATCCGCAAATTGTAAACACGTGCTTCCAAAAACAGTACTGATAACTATCACTGAGATTCATTTACTTTTCTATAGGAAAGTTCTCAAGCTTGGAGAGAGCCACTCAGAAAATGATCTCCTTAGGTGTATCGATTCTATTGACTTCATGGGGGGAAATGACAGGAAACTGCAAGAACATTTTTGTAACAAGAACAGAAAATAGGTTTTTCATAGTAATCACGTACAAATTGATATATTCTAAACACAGGTTCCAAATAAATGCACATACTCTCGAGCTTCTTGAAACTTTCCCCTTAGCTTTGTCACTGAGTTACATAATTTAACGCTATTAAAAAGGCAGTATATAAGTTGTCATTTCTCAAGTCCCAAACAAGAGCATGTGCATCAAATTACTTTGGCATGTTGAATTGGAACTGAAGCCTCAATATCTTATAAATAAAATTTATGTGTTTTTTTAACCTGAGTAATGTTCATTTATTATTTCTTACGGAAGCATGAGCTAGAAGCTTTGCTTTATGTAATTGGAGTTATCTTAAACAATTCAACCATTTCATGCTCTTCTATACAACCATTACCGTCCACATCAAACAGACCAAAAAGCCATACAATTCTATCGTGTGTCTTAAGAGATGCTTCGGAGCTTAAATAGACCATAAAGTCACGGAAGCTTATCTGTCCAGATCTGTCTTTGCAGATGTTCCTGAAATAGTGCCTGGCAAGACTGTCGCTATTTGTCTGAAGAGCATCCTTCATGAATTGTGTAAAGGATTCAAGGTCTATCTGACTGTTTGGCCATTTAGTCTAAAAAATAAAAACAAAACCATGAAAAATGAGACATTTCTTTTATTTGGAAAAGACGAGTTGAGCATCATTTGCTTCATATAAATGAGGTGTTGTGGATATTTACAACAAAAAACCGAGTTTCAAATAAACAAAACAAAAACAAAAATAGACTGATTATTCATTAAAAATACAAACAATAAGAAATGTCCATTGCCATGCTATAATAATTTGAAACATCTCTTAACTCCATTCAGTAAAAGCAGTTGACAGCATACTTGTAAAAAATCTTATCGTTAAATTGGGTTATACTAAAACTTCAAAGTATCAGTTTCGCAAAGCGAAAAAAAAATTTCTGTCCAGAAAAAAAAATACCCCCCCCCTTTTCAAGTTAAATAGTCGGTCCCTAACAGAGTTAACTCGGAGTTCATATTTTATATGAAATCTATACTTACCAAAAAATAACTATAATAATCTTTAATCTCATGTTCTTTAAATATGGTGTGCTTTCGTATATAATTTACTTCTCTGTGAAGTATCTGATCATGTCGATTACCCATCAGTGATAACTTTCTGTTCAACAAGCCATAATTTATTTCCGTTTCCGTTTTGAGATGTCTTATGTGAAAAGGAAAAGATAATACAGCAAACACCTACAATGGCCGAAAATTACAATGACATACTTTATAATTCATATGTATTAACAAGTTAAGCTTTTTTAAAAAGCTTCCCGGTTTATAGCCATCAATACATTTATTGAGCATATATATATGTAACAAAGAATTAAATAATTGGAATGATTGTTTAATCTGGGATAAAATGTACTACACCCTGCTAAGCTCACCTCATTGTACTGTATTGTCTACATTGACAAATATATATACANACAATTAGTTTTACAAATCATACTGGCATCCCTAGGAGCAACGAATCCATACCCGTGTGTATGGATACATTTATAAATTGTAAAAGATGCTTTATATCAAAATATTAAATTTCAACCTGTTACACGATATTTTATGAAATATTCAAACAATCTTTGGTTTAAAGCTGCGACAAAACAGTTTCATTAGTGTTCGGGCCGTAGATATATAATTATGCACATTTCCCATATCCGGAAGCCCTCAGGATAGATAATAATACCAGAGAAATTCTGCTGATCGGATCAGATTCCGACCTTTTTAAAATACAGTTTGACGGACTCCTAAAGCTAGCATGGCAACCGGGAATAAAGGAACGATTGCCTTTCCCTATACCAGTTGACTCCAATGTAGCTAGTTTGAGTATTTGTCGTCCCTTACTTGTCCACGGTTGTATTTCGCAAACTGATTACATTGAAGGCAATGACAATGTAAAATATATGAGGCCATCGGTTCATAGTTAAATTCAAGTTTTTCCAATGTCTACTCGAATGGTTTATATCGATGTGCAAATCAGCGGGATTACGGGGACGACGCACATCATTTAGCACCAGTATTACGCGGGAACTTCTGACCAATGAGCAAGCTTTGTTTTCGTTTCTGCAGACATGCTTGCAGCAAACCATTCTAGTACCCGATTTCCATGGAAACCGGGAATAAATCAGTATACAGGTGACATAGATAATTTCATTTGATATTCCCCAATTATGTTTATGAGCTGAGGCTATTCTGGTCAATTACCCTACACAAATAGGACATCAAAAATAAATAATCAAATTTCATTCAACACATTGACGCACTAATAAACACGATGATCGTCATCCTTGAAGTTGGGGAGTGTAGTGAATCTCATTTGTGTTGCGAATGTATAGTGCAGTAACATGTATACCATGCTTTGCTGCGCTAGTGCATCTAGGATACTCAGACAGCGCAGATGGTAGGGTACCGAGGTCGACAGTAATTCTACAGGAACATCCAGTGTTAACCCGACATAGACTAAAACCTTAGGATTAACTCCCTCCATCGTAGTTTTGTCCTTAGCTATATTTGATATTACTGATAAAACATTTTTGAAATTATGGATTTCCTTTGTTTGAGTTCTAGTGCTGCTGGTTAGGAATTAATTTCCGAAATGGCCATACAGCTCATTAAAATTATTGCAGTTGGAGTTAACATATGTGTTTTGATTTCATGTTCATTTACTCCATATCCTTTCGTAGAATATAGAAGCTTAACTAAGTGAAATAATAACACCATAACAATACTATCTTGTGCAGTTGTACTATAGTTTCTATTTATAATGTCTCTTAAATACAAACCATAAATCAATCTACAAGCCCTAGTTTCATTTTACTATGTTTATAAAATATACATTTACAGTAGTTGCTCAGGTATGTCGAATATTTGATATAAATAACAAAGTACCGAAGTTACTGTTAATTTATTTTCTGCGTATGCGCATTTCGACAACTTATGTCTCATCAGTGCAGATCAAACCAACACATTTGGAAGTTCATTAACCGAAAAACATGTTTAAGCTGATAGAGAACAAAAACCAAAAGGATCTAAATAGAAAAGCCAAAATTCAGCTAAGGACAGAGCTATGCATGGGGGAGATACTCCTTAGTTTTAAAAAAAAATTGCAAAATTTAGATATTGCAAGTTTCAATACAATCGTTTTTCGGGTCAGCACCGAAGTACTGACTACTGGATTGGTAAAAATCCTCGGGGACCAACAGTCCACCAGCAAAGGCATCGGCCCAGTGGTAATAAATAACAAAATACCGAAGTTACTGTTAATGTATTTAATAAATACCAATAGTTTTCTGTAATTATTTTCTGATTTTGTGAAATAAGTTATTGCAATACCTATAACACAAAAAAACATAAATATAAAACAAATGAATAAAAAACGAGAAACTAATACTTAGCTCTGATTTAGCACAGAAAAAAAAACTTGTTGTAGAGATATTAGCATTGATTATCTGTGTCTGCACACTCATTGGAACAAACTATGATGCTACAAATGCATTTTTTGTTAGCTTGTCTCTCACAAGAGTGTTAATGTAATCGCTTAATTGTGGTTTTGCTGTGACTTCATGCTCTTGCTTTGGCTTGATTTGAGCTACATCTACTGTTTTTCTTCTTCGGAAAATTTTAAAACTTTTTTGATTAATATTATTTTTATTTTTTATTTTTTATTTCGTTTTTCTTTTATCCATTTTAGTAAATGTCTTTCATTGATTAATTTAATCTGATGATAATAATTTCATGTTATTTTAACTTTTAACTTAGTGTAAAATTATTTGTTTTTTTTCTTTATCTCTAAATTTCATTAATTATAGACATTTTTGCTGATTATGCTATATGCTTTTATGTAGTGCTTAATGTTTTATGCATGCATGATTGTCTTTTTGTTGTGTTTAATGTTTGTCATTATGTCGGTTTTAAAAGCTCTACAGAGCTTATGTTTGTTTGTTTTATGTTTTACCGACTTTAAATAAATTTTACTTGAAATGACTTGACTTAATTGTAAACTATTTTTTAAAGAAATTTCTAATATCGCTCAGATATATTGGTCGAAAACGAGATTTTATGGTACCTCTGACTAGTGCAAAGCTTGTTGGGTCGCTCTATTAATTCTCTGCAGCCATACCGTATTCCAAGGTACCGAGCTAGTGCAAATCCTGCCTTGCCTTCTAGTTACTGTTGCAAGATGACCAAATTCACTGTTCCATTCACTGTAAGTCTTGAATTTTTTTTACCACCTTCGTTTTCAACCCTATTATGATGTCTATTATAAATACAAGGAACAACAGCTATTTAGTAAAACATATCGCAGTTCTGTTTTCGTTTCACCTTACTTCTAAGCAAACCGAAAGAAGATTACCACAGAGATCAAAGAAGCGGTGCTTTGAGATATTAAGTATATAAAAATTAATCCAAGCATACACTCCGACGTTTAATCACAATTGTTGAATATGGTCGCAGCCGGAAGTCGGAAGTTGGAGTCATGCTCCGGAAGTCAGAGCCTACAGTAAGTAGCCGATTTTTGTCGTATTTGACGCCATGTCGACCGGGAATGATGTGAAGAATCAACATTGGACTATACAGGGTGCTTAGTGACAGTCTAATGAACCCATGTGCAAGCGCAACCTAAAGTCAAGAAATCACCAGAGTTATCTTTGGAACTATTTTAGGAGTGGTCGTTTTTATCGAAAGTCTTCGCCAGTTGTCTATTGTATTTGTAAGGATGCAATCTATCGCGTCTGTTCATAGCAACCATTTTGTGTTTTCGAAGGGAGATAACTCTTGGTAGTTCCTCAATATTCCTGAGCTTTTAGTTGATTCCATTAAGCCTTTACAACTATTCCAAGAAGATAACTCATTGCAATTTACCGATTTAGATATTCATAACCGTTTATTTTTTTCAATGCAGGAAAACAAATAAGTAGTTGCAAAGTGATTTGACCAAATTGTACCCTGTAAGACACTATTTTGTTGATAAACTTTGTAACTTATAGTAACGTTTTTTCAACCACGTCCTACGCCTTCACCAAAATATAACATTACATTTAAACTGACCTTGACTAGCAAAGATATTATTTTGTCGTTCGGCCTTGATTAGAAAGATAAATTAGTCCTGTGATAAAACGTTCAAACTATTTATTAAACTTTATATGACATCTTACTTGAAACCTACGGAGGCATATTTCTGCCACACGAAAATAAAAATAGTAATTATGAGGTAATATCTCATATTCACGAAATTATGAGATATGAGATATCATCTTATATTATCTTATAATTGTTAGATGTTATTTCAGTCATGATTACGAAATTATGAATACTATATATATCTCGTAATTATAAAATAAATTTATATATTTGAAATATAACCTCATAATAATGAGACAATATCTTATGATTATGAAATGATTTCTCAAAATTTTTAGACAATATCCATTAATTTTGAAATAATAATCTCGAGATTATGAGATAAAATCCCATAATTTTGAGATCATTTCATTATTATGAGTAGTGGTGTAACGATACACCGGTATATCGATATATCGCGGTATTTGTTAACGAACTAGGTACATCGTTACGGAATCCAGCGTATCTATACGTATTATCTTCTGATTTCTGCTAAAATCAGTACCATCTTAATGCTAGAAATATTCTGATTTTGGTATGGAAAAGTCAGACAAAGGACAAACAAATGTATTTTTCTACATGAAAATGAAAACTCTTGTCTCGATTAAGAATATTTTACTATTCTATCACATAAAAAAGTTTAAAAAAAGAAAATTTAAAATTGTAATCAACTTGAGAAATCAGAAGACGATACGTATCAATAGATAGAAGTGTATTGTGTCGACATGATACAATATTTTATTGACGATACTCATCCTTAATTATAAGATAATTACTATCCCATAATTATGAAATATTATCTCATCGTTATATATATGTTCAGACTTCTAAAAATATCTCGTATTTATGAGATATTATCTCATAATTACAAGATCGTTTTTTCTTCATGTGGCAGTGATACTCTTCCATAGAAATCAGACAGTATCTGACAATGTCTTCGAAAGGTAAGAGCTACTCCCATTTTTTTATCTACAATTAAACATATGAATGAAAAAACATCCTAATTTTTTCCTTTCTATTAGGAAATTATACATCTTAAACGTGCAATGTTTTTTTTTCTTTTTTTTTTCATTACTGTCTTTTGTATTAGCAGTGTGACGGGTAAACCCACCTGCGTTGCAGTAGTAAGTATATTAATATAAGCCAGTGGTCCCGGGCTCGATCCCCGGTGGTAGCATATAACAATTTTTTAGGAGAATTAAGCTTTTATTTACTGAAAGATTATCGACAACCCTATGATTTGATGAATATTTATTTTGCAATTGATTGACAATTTGCCACATAAAGACAAAAAGTCTGGACGATAGGAATATAGCGAAGAATAGCTGTTGTAAAGACATACATTCTTTGAAGTGTGAATTGTCTACTTTCATCACATGACTTTCATTGGTTTCAACCAAGGATGTATATTTAGAATCTAAATATACGTCCTTGTTTCAACAAATACGCTATTGCATTGGTTATTTTTCCTATAAATTCTGCGATTTGCTACCAGTATCATTCTTGATTATCCTCTTTTTAAAAATCATAGTAAATTTAGAAATTTTGAATAAAATCTATTACAGATATCAGAACCATTCTGAAAAATGGAGAAAACATTGTCATTGCGGAAGGATATTTATGGGAGTTTGCAAGGAGAGGTTATTTGAAATTGGGTGGTTACATACCGGAAGTCGTTCTTGAACATCCGGGACTTGTTAAAAGTATGCACGAAGAATTTGTTCATGCTGGAACAGATGTTGTTCAAGCATTTACTGTAAGTGTCAACATTACCAAAGTAGGAAGAAAAATAGAATTGCAAACTTCAAAGTTCAGAAAATTACACTTTATTTCATATCAAAATGACTGAAAAAGAAGAATATCAAACAGACACTTTCATTCTTTTTAGGACAATAGGCCTTTTCAAAACAATCATTAGGTCCGCTTTTCGGTTTCGGCATTTAAAGACAATGAAACAGTTCCGATTATCAACCCGACGCGGCAAGTGTTGTTTATCCTGAACACAGTTCACAACACTGTTCAAATTTAGATCACGATGTCATTGTTTACTGTGACACTGCACTAATTTTGTTAGAATTAAAATGTATTCAAGTTTTAAGTTGTGAATTGTTAGACAACTATACGGGTGATAACCGGAAGCAGAGAGGGTTTGTTTCTCCATTTGATGGGAGAGGTGCAATCAAGGAAAAGATAACAACACTTTATGAAAAGGGCTATATCAGCCATATGAAGTGATTCTTTCTTAAATAACTTGATCTGCAGCATGCGTTACTTTGATTTAATATTGTCTACAACAGACATTGATACTGACAGATTTACATCGCAAATGGTTTCTTAAAATGCTTATGTATATGATATCCTTGATGACTTCCTTGTTGTATTGTATAATAATTCAAAGTCAATTATTTTTGTCACCTGTCGAAATTGCAAAATTTGTAAACATCCACAAATTTTATTTTATCAAAAATTGCTTTTGTATTTGCCATATTTAAAATATTGCTCTTGATATTTTCTGTTTTTAGTATTTTGGTCACAGAGAAAAAATGAAGAGTATTGACAGGGAGGACGAGGTTGAAACTCTTAACAGAAATGCACTGAGAATAGCAAGACAAGTTGCTGATGAAAACAATAAAATAATGGCCGCTGGTATATGCAACACAGGCATTTATGATCCTGATAATGCTGAGACAATAAATAATGCCAGAAATATGTTTAAGGTAGTTTGTTGATCAAGCTTGATATAATTCTACGTAATGTGGAACCTTTCTAAATGCCTGTTTAACATTATCTCTTTCCCTTCTAATACGGTGAGATGTGAAATGTCCATGATAAATAACCTAAAGTACCCAGAGAAAGTATGACAGGATCGCATATGCATATAATTTATTTGCAGAATCTAGGATTTTTATCAAGAGTCTTTTGACATAAATGTTTTCAATTTCTTGACATAAACATCTGAATGGAAGACTCTCCTATGTGCATATACTGGTTAGTCCTCTTTTCCAATTGCAGTTTTACAATTCATTGTAGGACTTCTATTGCCAAGTGGTTGCCTGTACAATGACTATAGCGCGGGAATAGCCCCTGCGTTGAGAGTTCGAGCCTATTTGTGAACAACAAAAAAGTGCACTCGACTTGCATTCGGAAGTGATAAGTTACCTGCCCAAGGTCGGTGATTCTCTTTGGTGTCTCCCGCTTTTCCACCTCCATCTGACCGTCAAGTAAAAGCTGAAATACTGCTAACGGAAAGATGTGTATAACGCAATACAAACAATTTATTGCTATTTTGTGACTTTAATCTTTATATATGACTATTATCCATTTTGTTAAATTCCCTTAATAAAGAATTTATACGTCAGGAAGGGTGATATGTGTGATAGGATGCTAACCACCCGCTTCTCACTCCTGTTTCTTGATTATTTTTTCTGGTTATTTTCTTTGTTGCACTTGCTTGTCGATGGATAATGATTTTAAGACTTCTTGTTAGTAAGCCACACTTGTTATATTTTCTGGACAGCTTGAGTTAGATGCGGTGTTCCTCGAGGATCGATTTAAAATCCCTTTGATTTGTATTTACATGTACATAAACGATAAACAAGTTTATAAATTTATTTGATTAACTCTGTGTAGTAATACCGCAACAATTGAGCTTTACACACGACAAAATATAATGAAATATTAAGGTTTGCCATTTTGACAAACAGTGTTACAATATACCCATTATGTTTTATTATGTTTTTTCTCTATTTATATGAAATGTCTGTGCTAACATATAACGTAAGAAATTTTACGGAGTAGATTACTTATTTTACAGTTATCGATCAAATCAGTGAGTTTTCATAAACCATGCTTATTTGCAGATCTAATTTTATGAGATATTTAAAGAATGATGTTATTGTTTATTTGTATAATAAATATGTTTAAACAAAAAAATCTGTGCATATTTCAAGTTTAACATGTTAAAAAAAATTACCTACATGTAGTTTGGAAAGCTTATACAGCAGACGATTTTAAGGTAGTTGCCAAAGTTTATTTCTGACATATGATCAAATATGCGGAATCTTCCGTCTTTTTCCATATAACACCATGTAAAATATTTTGCCCATGAACACCCATGCTATATTCTAAAAGTATGTACCTTTAAAGAATTTGGACAGAATTTTAAGAAAATGTCATTACTTCTTCACTATAATTCCAAGACTTACAAATTTCGATACAAAACCTAAAATGAACAATTCCGCCAATTTTTAATTGCATGTATCATAAAGTCAAGCGCATGAACCTTTTTTTTTCTCTTGCGTATTGTCAACCTTTCATTAAGTACTAATGCAAAACCCTTTTATGAAATTCTCGTTTCGGCAACTACCTAATATATGGCATTTAATACAACAATTACTGTCAGACAAGAAATGTGACTTTCAGTGGCGCTTCTCTGCAGTTTGCACATTTTTTCGAAAATTTTTGTCAAACTCTGCAGATTGATTTTTTTCCTTTTTAAAACGTTAAGGTAAATTTATACCAGATGTATTCTAATCTAGAAACGTTTTCAGCATGTTCCCTTCTGTTGTGTTATAGGAACAGGTGGAATGGGCCGTTGAGGAGAAGGCCGATTATATCATTGCTGAAACATATAATGATTCTGGAGAGGCCATGCTTGCCCTGGAGACAATAAAGCAGTACGGCAATGGTTTGTTACATTTTCTTTTCTCTATTATTCTTAGAAATCTACTTGATAGCTGTTGAATGTTTTTTTTATCCTTTTTCGCATTTCTTTCAATCAGGAATTAATTTTAATGATTTATTTAGCGCTTATGAACAATTATTGTGAAGAATTAAAATATGCTAAAATGATGGTTTTTCTGTATTCAATAAAATCAATAGGATTCGTGTTTGATCAATGTCGTGACAGGTACCACTCAAATTGCCTTACTTCTTTTTCTTATTATTGTATAAGAATTTACTATCCTAAGATTTGATTGTCGGTTACTAATTTTTTTATATTTATTTTCGACCCTTACAGGTTTCATTATTGTTTGTTTAAACAACAATAATTACAAAAGCTGTTTTAGTTTTCAAGGTCATGAACTCTATAATAAAGCTTGCAAATCTGTTTCTCTTGAAAAGGTCCGGGACGAATAGCCACCGTGGCTAGACCTTGTTATATCAATATTCGGGGTTTTAGATATAAGCAGGCTTTTGATTCTATGTCACTACGCGTATGTCAAGCGTACTAGGAAAAATACCATGAGCTGTCTTGGGGATTGGTAACATGAATAAACAAAAACATAACAAAAGCAAAATAATTTACTGGTTTCTCCCAAAATACAGGATCCTTGTGGCTGTTGACCGGAATATATATTTAATACATAGCCAATCTATATTAACTAGCGTATATTATGATATTGCAACAGTCAAGCGAGTGCCATAAGTTTCATTACAATGAGATGTAATTTTACTCGACGTTGAAAAGACCACCTACGGACAAATATCAAGACATGTCAATGAATAATAAAAAACCGAAGTTACTGTGAATAAATTCTCTACATATGCGCATTTTGATAACTTATGCCTCTTCAGTGCAGATAAAGAAAACATTTGGATATCCATAAATCGAAATATTTGTAAAAACTGATAGGTAACAAAGTACCAATAGGATCTAAAAGGGAAAGCCAAAATCAGATAAGGACAGAGCTATGTATGTGGGATACACCTTAGGTTTGAACATAATTTTCTTGAATTTAGATTGAGGTTTTCAAATACAATCGGTGTTGGGACCAGCGCCGAAGTATTGGCTACTGGGTTTGGGAATACCTTCAGGGACTAACGGTCAACCAGCAGTGGCATCGGCCCAGTAAGATACTGTGAATTTAGTTTCTGCATATGCGCATCTCCACAACTGTTGTCTCTTCGGTGCAGATCAAACCAAAACATTTGGAAATCCATTGATGGATTATGTGTGTAGAACACTTGATTGACAGTACTATCATGAGAAAATTATACATTTGATTGGTTGCATAAAAATAAAATTATCCAATCAAATGTAAAATCTTACCAGCACAGTGCTGTCATACATAATATTCTACATACACTGCTGTCGATCACTTATCAACATTTCTTCTTTTTCTGTGTTCACTCTTTAATAACGTCGGTTTGGAATATAAAAATGTAATGTTAGCCACTAGCTTGAACATTGCAAAAATTGCTAGTAATTGCTACTTAATTGGCGAAAAAAAGTTAAAAGGTTAAAAAAGCCACAACCCTTTTGAATCTATATGACTGACAATTACTACTTAATAATATTTTTAATTTTTTTTATGCAGTTCAATTTGTTTGATAATTCCAAGTTTGTACAATGCCATTTACATATATAGGAATTGATCTGGAATTACAAAGTTTGGGGTAAACATGCGGTCTTTCATTCCACCTTGGGAATGAGTTAACTGCGTTTTCAAATTGATATCCAAGAAAAACAAACACTTTCATTCAAATAGGACGGTAGAGGAATAGACAAAAAAGTAGTACATATAAAGTAACCCAACATTGCCATAGTTTGTAAGTCATGTTGCCGTGCCTAACGTTAGTTACTTATTCACCAAAACGTTTTGTTGAGGAAGCCTTTTATCAAAAAATGGATGTAGAGTCGCATTTGATATTGTTTTCTATCTATACAACATACGTTAGATAAAATTGATGCGCCTGACCTCTTATCTAGGTTTACCAGCGGTTATTACAATGACGTCATATTTCCCTGACATCACTACCAATGACGTTCCATACCCGGAAGCAATGAAAGCTCTAGAAGATGCAGGGGCAGATGTTGTTGGTTTAAATTGTGGACGAGGACCACGTACCATGCTTCCATTACTTAAGGAAATTAGGAAAGTTTGTAAGGTGAGAAAGAGGAATATGGAATTAATGATGCGCTTTCATTGACAAGCATCCAAAAGCAGGTTAAAAAAATGGATCGATATATATATAAAAATTCCAAAAGAAAAAAAAATAATATTCATCATGAAAAGGAATCGCGTTTTTGAGAAAGATATTTCCGGACTGATATGTTTTGAAGAGCAGTTTTATAAATTCGACGTTTTGTTATTTAAGAAATATGCTAGAAATGAAGATATTTGTAAATTTGACAAAATCTTAGTCACTGTAAAGGGGCAACTTATCATCTTTTAAAAATTATGTTGAAGATTCTTTAGATCAATTAACAATAAGCTATAATTTTTACACTTCTTAGCAACGATATGGCGGTCCATAGCTCATGTTCTAGAAAATTATCTTACATTTTCTCCTTTTAGGGTCCAATTGCTGCACTTCCTGTTGCTTTTAGATGCCGAGATGATTGCCGAAGTTTTATGTCAATTAAAGATCCAGAAACTGGTAAACACCTTTACATCTCTAGAGGCAATAACTGAGTTCTAAAAACCTTTTGGTTATATTTCTGAAGCCTCTTGAGATCCCATGATAAGCAATGCTAAATGGATTAAACATGTCTTGAAAATTCTTATTTTTTAGCACTTATTGGCTGATAATATGGCCTAGTTGATACCGAGAACCTGTTTCTAAAGTCGATAAATGATATTGACCCATGTCTTCGCAGTGCATCTACCATATCCATGCGACAATATCATCTCAAGGGCACTCAAAACGGGCATGTCAAATACGCAATGACGAACTAAAAAAATCTGACTAATTTATTGAAACATAATCATTTTAACATCACGGTTTTGTAAAAATAACAAAGGGTCACGTAAATTTCTCATTTATTGAATATCCATGGTAAGCGTTTTAGAAAACCAGTGATTGTCATAAAGATGGAAAGATCAAAAGAGTCAAAACATTGCTCAAACGTTCCATGATGCTAACCAACAGTGTGTTTTATTTTCTGCTAAATTGCATTGTGATGATGATGACTTTATGATAAACCGATGCGGGAGATAAGAAATTGTGACATGTAGCGAAATAGCATCAAACTGATAGAAATAAAGTGCAATGCGTTGGTGTTTTAATATAAATTCTGACACATTTTTCTAAGGGACCACAGAGGGCAGCTTCTGCTATTTAAAATGAATTGTGAATGCATTGATTGAAGGGCAGTTTCAAGATAGCGGTTCAAGCTTTCCCCTTTTTATACAATCTCTAGAAAATTTTGATGAAGTTTACAAGTACAATTCCTATTGTGGACATACTTCGAAATTAGTTCATAAATACCTGCAATTTCTTTGAACAATTTGGTTCCAGCAAATTGGATAATAATGTGTTTTAAATTTGTACATACATTTAAATCATATTCGAAAATTGTGCAATAAATATTGATATTAAATATCCTCAGTATTAAAGTTTTTGAAAAGCTGGTATGATTTTGTTTCTTTTCTTTTTGTAGATGAATATCTGTGGCCCAATGATTTGGAAAGTGCGAGATGTAACCCATCGGAAATGAAAAGATTTGCCGAGGAAATTCGGCAGCTTGGAGTTCAGTATGCAGGAATATGTTGTGGAAATTGCCCTGCAATGTTTCGAGAATTAGCACAAGTGTATGGTCGAAATCCCCCAGCATCAAAATATGCCACCGACATGACATTAAGTAATGTTTTTGGAAATCCATCTGGGAAGAGATATGGAAGATCTGATAAAATTCGGTCTTTTATGTTAAACCTTTAAGAGCGCAATGACAGTCTATCTCCAATACATGTTAGATTTGCATATATATTTTAAAATAAACATAATGCTTATTTTGATATTTTTGAAATTCAGTTGTAGGTGAGAGGAACCATGATGACAATCTATTCTTTCAACTTTCACTGGTATCTAGCTAAAATGTAACAATAAATGCGTTTAATGTCTTCCAAAATCAACGATTTTGAAAAAAGAAATTGTGAACAGAAAACTTGATAATTAAAATGATCTTTCATAAACAGATGTTGATAAAAAAAATATCTGTACTATAAACACAAAATTTACAAACATGTACAATCATTATTTTTTTTTTTATTAAATCAAACATATTTTATTGCTCAAAAGCAAAGGGATTGGGTACAAGTATTAAAAGCCCGCTCCCATGTACAAATAAACCTCAGACTTGATATAAGTTTGACTTGCAGTCAACACAACGATATTTTGTTTACCATTTCCTCTATGGCAAGTTCAGAAAATTATTGAATCATGATACGGAGATCAGCCTATGAATATTTGTTGACCTTTGAAAGAAAAAAACATAAAAAGAAGATGGCGTGATAAATAGTTTCCATTTCGAGTTCGGAAGTTACAACATTACAATATCATTTAAGCAAATTGCATAATACAAACAGTGTGTTTGATCGTATAATTTTCCAAACAGTGTGTTGATCGTATAGTGGGGACGGGGTCATGTTGAAATTGGATGAAAATATCTCCTTATTTACATACGATATAAAGACTCTAAATGTTCGTTCAGTAATCTGTGATTTGTGGTGACTTGTCCGCTAGTTTGAAGCTTGTACAACCGGATAAACATGTTCATGATAGTTTAATTATATTAAGTTTGAGCATAATTATTCAAATAAAGAAATTACAAGCATTGATTCAACACACAAAAATATAAATTAAGGATGGTCACTCCTCAGGTTTTTGAAACTGCCTCTGACTTTCGGAATTCTCTATGTTATCCATCATGACCCATTAGAAAATTTTGCACACTGACCCCCCATTTTTCTTTTCAAAATATAATTGAATACATCTTTAATAAACGTTTGACCTAATTTGATGAAATTCTTGATATATATCTTCATTGCATTTCAAGGGTCGATTGCTTAAATGCAAAATAAATCTAGAGGAGTTCGGTTTCCCGCCAAAATTTTAGGCACTTAAATCTAAGAAACAGACACACTGACCTATCAATATTTTTTGCTTAAAATAATGTATGATCAATGTTCTAATAAATAAACACACTAATTTAAAAACTTTGATATTATGAACTTGAGGAGTGACCATCCTTAAGGATCAGGAACAAAGGGCACATTATGTCACTATATGATAAACAAAATACCGAACTTATTGTTAATTTATTTTCTGCATATGCGCATTTTGACAACTTATGTCTCATCAGTGCAGATCAAACCATAACATTTGGAAATCCATAAACCAAAAACATATTAAATATACATATACAAATATTTTGACTAGGATTTCGACATATCATAGAATTTCAACGTATCGTTATCACCAAATTGGTACAAGAAGCAGACAATGAAATCTTCCTTTTTGATGAGATAACAAATATAAACTTGACATTAGATGAAAAAGTTTAAAGTTTTGTGTAATGTTCTTACACGAATAGAGCTTATTCTATTAACATCGTAGTCAAAGTGATAACTTTGTACATATTTATAAAAGATATTCCAGTCTTAAATAAACCACTAAGTAGAATACATAAATTAAAAGAAAGTAACAACTCTTTCAAAGTGATGTTGGTCGTAATTTTGCTCACATTCTGAATTAATTTGAATTTTTTAAACATTGAGGAAGGACGACAGGAACTCCTAAATCAGATACATGTCTTTTTGTTAAAACACAACAGTGAAAGAATGAAGAAAGTGGAATGCATATTTATACACTGTTTCAACGTATAGGAACAAGTTAAATCAATTATTTCTTAAAAACACATATAACACAAGAACAGAATATAAACAAAGTACGGAAATGGTGTTTTTCCTGCTCCGCTATTAACTGGAAATCCATTTTCCTGAACTATAGTTTTGTATGCCTGTGCAGATAATTTTGGTGTCCTTGGTCTTTTAGGATCGCTAAAATTAGTATAATGAAGACCAAATTTTTCATGGAATCCACGGTTCCATTCAAATGTATCCAGAAGACACCATGCTGTATATCCGATTACATTACATCCATCTTCATTTACGGCTGAAACAAAAGTAATATCTTATTTCAGGTATTTGTCACTTTAAGTGTTCTTAATTAGTAGGATTGAATGAAAGATTTACAACAAAAAATAAAAGGTTCGTGCATTTGATTTTGAGATACATTATTTTTGAACAAGCAATTGAAATTTGGCGAGGAATTTCCATTTTCTATCTTTTTTGATAGGCTTTGTATAGAAATTTGTAAGGCTTGAAAATCGAATGAAGGAATAATGTAATATTTTGTCCAAAATTCCTAAAAGGTACTTGCTTTTAAAAAAAGTGAGTCTTCATGGGCAAAATATTTCACAAGTTACGATATGGAAAAGGAGAGAGAAGTCCACATATCTGATTAAATGACAGAAATAAACGTTGGCAACTACCTTAATATATCACCCCTCAATGCTGTGTCCAGGAAAATGATAATCAAGATATTATCTACTATTTAATAAAAACCGATTATTAACGACATAAAAATCCATGTTGTTTTTTTCTAATTTGTGCACATTTAAGATATTTTTTCTCTATGGTAGATTCTTTATTTTGCCTTGATAACGCTTTGACATAATTTCGGATTCTGATTTAGGATATGGTTGCTGACAAAAAAATTCTTTGCTTGAGATATAATTAAGATTTTTGGCTTTATCGGCATGTTTAAATCGAATTTTTACTCTTGAAGTCTTGATCAAGACCTAGCTTTTATGGAACCTCTCCCAAACAATTACGCATGTTAGGTGCCTGAACATAGTAATTTTGTCTTGCGTTTTATAGCAGTTTATTGTTTTTATCAAAATTAAAACCGCTGAAAAATAATGAAGCTTCATTCCATATATTTCAGTTTTTGGATGTACTTGGTACTGGATTTGGCCTCTTATTTCGATATTTTTGATAATGAGAATTTTGCCCATTATTTGGATTATGGCTTTTCATATTTTCTATTTTAATTCTGCTGTGAGAGATTACTCATTGTAACACGTATACAGCATACCAAAGTTTACAGATTATGATGCAACTTAGGAATATTTGTCTTTTTTATCATATATTTAGTAATAAATACAGACGTTTTGAATATGTGATACAGTGCATGACGTTCATTCCGTATTCACACTATGACGTCAT
>MJUU01055316.1:9423-27737 GCA_002080025.1 Modiolus philippinarum | reverse complement strand
TTTTTTAACTTCCGGGAATATAAATTCTGACCGGAAGTTGCAATTTGTACGAAAAAAAGAATATATGTTTATTATTATTTCAAACAAAAAAAATAAATAAATAACGTCATATTCATTAACCCCTCAATTGTTTCGTGGTATTCACGGATGACAGAAGTTCTTACATTCGACAAAAGATAAAGATCTGATATAATACGTCTTACCATGTTATCCCCGGAAAATATAGAATTTCCGACACTCAAGATATCAATTATCGTTATTATTGCATCGTAAAAGAACCTATTATTCCTTGATACCAATAAGTCTGAAACAAACAATATACAATTACGTATTTTACCTTTATTTAGTATTATCTCTTCCTGTGTGAATCTTGGTAATCGATTGCCAATATTATCCCTCATGACCTTGGGATAATCGCCATCTTTAAATATCGGGTTGGCAAACCAGCCCAACATAAATCGCTGTCCTCTTTGAGCTGCTTTTTGGTGTTCTGGATTGCTTTCATCTTTTGGATGCATATTATCAGAATTCATAGTTATTCCGACCATTCCTTGCGATAAAACAAACATTGACAAGAAAAACTTATTCCTTTTAGCTTATGAACTTATGACCATGTATTTCTGTGATTATTTAACAAAGTGGATGTCGAATGGTATGTCAATGACAACTCTCAAATTGTCGATCTGAATGTAAGAGTGTCTAGACTTTGCTTTTCATTGTTCCTTCTTTCAATATTTTGAAGAATATTCAGGACTCACTGAGTGTCTTTAAATTTTAGAATGTTCTATAAAAATCGATATTGATGCACAGTTAACTAAATATCAAAGTCACTGTAAATGTAATTTCTGCAGATGGTAATTTCGAAAAATTACGTCATTTAAGTTCACATCAAACAATTAAGAAAAAACGAAAAGCAAAAAAAAAAAAACAAACAAACAAACAAAAAAACAAACAAAAAAAGACAAAAACAAAAAAACAAAAAAAAAACAAAAACAAAACAAAAACAAAACAAAAAAACAAAAAACAAAACAAAACAAAAAAACAAAAAAACACAAGAAAATTGTATATTTAAGGTGGTTTTTAGACCTTGGTTAGGGGAGACAACTCTTCAATCACTAGGGCGTTTGAAACTGACAGTTTCATCGATGCTTTTCAAGCATTGAAATGAGAAACACTTAAAATTATCTATGTTACTTAGAAGCTTAGATTAAATTAACAAATTAACAAAATTATAAATACAAACGTACTTGTAATCTTTAAGAGTAATTTCTCTTAACCTAGGTCTACATCATTGAAGCTGATAGAGAACAAGATATACCTTTCTGTGAGGACCTGAATTGTTTGTTGTATGTATTAAAGGCTTTGGCATGTGACCTGATGATATTGTGTCCACATCTATAAGGTGTTACAGCCGAATCGTTTATTCCGGGAGCATACTCCCCTGAACCATATCCCATCCAACAAATAACCCAAGGTTCATTGAAAGTTATCCAATGTTTCACCAAAAAATAAAAAAAAAACAATTTATCTCCAATAACAAAGTTCATTATATTAGAAATGGTTTTTATTTGAACCCTTATCAGAATAAACTACGCTTCAAGAGGTGTCGAACATTCAGTTTATAATTCAATATGAATAAAATAAATTGTATATGTCCAAAGCCATTCTTACTGAATGTAAAATGCCATCAAAATATTCTAAATGAATTTCCTTTGCAAACTAAAAAAATGATTTTTTTTGCTGAAAATATATCGTACATTTTTATCAGTATGAAAAGAAATACATACATGTATATACATTTATTTTATCTATTGCTATAATTATATCTACGAGCCAATAACAAAGCGACAAGTGTAAGGGGATTTTCAAACTCGAAGATATATATTACATGTACAGATCATCATTTTGACTTACAAATAACTATCCGTCGCCTCTTGGGCAATATATTGTCAACATATTCAATATTGCGACTGTCTATCTTGGCTGCATCTGCATGAATGCAAGAAAAAACGCTCGAATCGACATTTTTACATAAAGGGGTTTTATAGGCAAACACTAAAAACAGAGATAACTAGTATGTCAATCGTTCGAAGAACAATTGATAGGTCTTTCCCAAAGTTGCGTCAAAATGTTCTCATTATTGATTCATAGGGAAAACCAACATTCTAAGCTTAATATGTACATTTTTAGACTCTTTAAATGTGACCTAGACATTTGACCTTGACGTCATTTTGAACGTGAAGTCTACCTGAACATTTTTTGTATTGAATATACGTTTGTATCTTCAATGGTATTTGAGATATAGGCAAAAAACCCCTTATTTATACATCGAAAATCGTTTTTTGGCCCATAGGTCCAAAACGGTTGGTCCAATGATTTTGGACCCATGTAACAATTGTAGGTCTCAACAAAAGACACACATTTTCTCCATTACATTTAATCAGCTATCTGTTACGGTTTCCGAGTTTATCCGCTAACAAGTCTAGAGGTCAGAATAAAGGTCACCGATGACCCTTGACCTTTTCAAATAGCCCCTGGGGAACCAAGAACAATGGTGTAGGTCTCATGTCTCTATCACTTCCGGTTTTGGAAAAAATCCTTGTTAAAAAACCATCAAATTTTGCGGGGGTATAACTCCAGAATGGTCCATCGGACAATTTTGAACCAAGTGTAACAAATTTTTGTCATGACCTAACGAACATTTTTCTAATTACACTTCATCAGCTATCTTTTATGGTTTCCGAGTTCATCTGCTAAGAAGGTCTATCATGTTTGGTGATGTAACTCTGTTACTAAAAATAGATCGGCTTCACAGGGTCAGTCTGGTCAAGCCGGGCCATTTCTGAAACAACGGCAGTAGAATACCGAAGGAACAAAGAGGAGAAATTCACAAAAGTCGAAGTCCAAAGACAGGGCAAAAACGAGAACACATATACAAAGCACAGAAACAGAAATAACAACATTCCGAACAAAGGCACTCACAGTGTGAACTCCAGTGAAACTGAAAGTGACATCAGGTGCTCCGGAAGGGTAAGCATGTCCTGCTCTGTTAACAGCACCCGTCACACTGTGAGTGATTCAATCCGGGAAAATGTCAAAGTCGGTAGTCAAATCCGGGAAGACGTGAATCTAGCTGAAAATGTCCACTTTCATTTGGGATACTGACACGTCATATCTTTCAATGATGCTATGGTGACGACCATAGAATTTCTTGAGGGATGAAATTAACAAAGGTTGAACAAATCCCTGACTAAGCAGCTTTTGGGACAGTGTTTTTGCTCTGTTNAAAAAATCACTGTACAAACTACATGCTCGACAGTAACGAATCAGCTGTGAAATGTACACTCCATAGGCTGGAGAGATAGGTATATTGCTGCTAAGAAAGGGAAAGTTCACAACGGGGAAATTAAAATCATCACGCTTGTCATATAGATTTCAAACGTCCACCTTCGTCAATATACAATATTGGTACCAATGGTACCAAGTATCAAAGTGAAATCTTTTAAGACTTTTTGGCAAATGTTGGAAGAAAAAAAATAATAATCAGAAGAAATACAAGAAGGTCTTTCCACAAAAGTGGGAAAGACCTTAATTAGTATGTAATTGCGAAACATATATTTGGCATAATCAAATGGACCATTGTCATAGCTAAATTAATTCTTTCTATTAATTCTACAGAAATTGTAGTAGAAAGCCACACCAAATATAGCCGTGTGATTATAAACCTACCCTGTCCCCAAAGGTTCTGAAAGCAGCATCAGCATAATCATTATAGTAGTTCACTATATCTGTATTATTCCATCCACCTAACCTTTCCTGGAGAATCTGAGGTAAGTCCCAGTGATATAGTGTCACCAGGGGTTTTATATTGTATTTAACTAATTCATTGATAACATTATTGTAATATTCAACTCCATGTTTATTAAGCTGTCTTTGTCCTGATCTGTAGGCTATAGGGTCTGGAATTATACGTGTCCATGCAATTGAAAATCTGTAAAAATCAACCTGCAACAAAAGAAAAAAAATCTTCCTTGAATATCTGCTTTGTCTTATTTCATTACATATATATTGTGTATATCTTTTTATGTATTTTTTAATTTTCTATATAGCCTATTTGGTCGAGTGGTCTAGGGCGAAGTGTTGCCATAGATGTCACAACAGCGATGCTTCGAGGGGACTTCCAAATATCTGCTGATACAAATTTACAGATCAAACAATGTTGGAGTTATATAGAATAATTTATCATATACTTAGACTAAATAAAAGCTATTTTTCACCTCACGATAAACCATGCGTTTTATAATGAAAATCACTGAAACGACGTAATTGGACAGTTAGTGGGCTGATAAAGCGTTATCAAGTTTACTTCCGGAATTTATTACACGCCTTTCTGTCACAACTCGGAGGCTTTATCACATGCGAGTTCGGCTGTTTCCGCTAAAATGCCTAGCACTGCGTACAATATTATCATACTAAAAATATAGTTGACAAAAATACAGGTATTAAAACTTCTGCAATGGTCGTATTTACTAGACAATTACGACCCGACCAGTTTTTGGGGGTAGGCTGGAAACACGCCCACAATTTTGAAAGAAAAAAAAACAGGAGACCGATATAGAAAACTTCGACAATTTGACGTCACAGAATAAATTCTACTATGACGTCACGGATTTAACCAAATAGGCCAAAGTTTTTAACGTCACTTTCTTCTCATTTTCCCGCTTATTTACTAAGAATTCACTTTATCAATTACATTTTAATACAATTGCCGAGTCATCATGATCAAAATATTTTTCAATTGGTTTTTTCAATAGCTGAAGTATATGATAATAAAGGGCTACGCCGAGCGCAGCATGATACGACCGCAGCATGTCGAAACACTGAAATTTGTACAAGTGTAATTCAAAATGAATGAGGACACAGTAAAGAGCTTGACCCAGTAATTAAATGGACACAATAAAGAGCTTGACTCAGTAATAAGCTCCACACAAACTAAGGAAATATTTAATTCCTTTTATATATCGGAAATGGTAAGAGACATGTCAAATTGGTCAGCATACTACTTTAACTATACAAGAAAAGGAGTTCAAAGAAAGGAACCCCATTAAAATCCAATAAAAAAAATAAAAGATTTTATATATTTTGAAAATTGCAATTTCAGCCCCTTTGATCCCTTACAGCTAAGAAACGGTAAGAGCTATGCAAAATCTTTTGACATATACTACCAAAACCTTACAACAAGAGGACTTCAAAACAAAAACAAAACAAAAATCAAATGAAATCTCATGAAAAACAAAGATTTCACTTATTTCAAAAATTGCAATTTTGGTCCTATGACCCCTTGTAGCACGCAAACAGTCAAAGCTACACCAAATCTGTTGCATATTACTGAAAGCTTATATCAAGAGGAATCCAAAGAAAAAAATCCCATCAAAATCTGAAGAAAAATAAAAATTTTAGGTATTCTGCAAATTTGCAATTTTGTCCCCATTCGGCCCCTCATAGCTGGGAAAAGAAACAAGTTGTCAAAAATCTGATGGTGCAGCTCTATGTTTATTTTCAAGAGGAATCCATTACAAAAAACTGCATCAAAATCGGACTAAAAATTAAAAAATTTCAATTTTTGAAAATCCCCCCTTTTGGGCCCATTTTTCTCGTGAACGGTACATGCCACATAAACTCCGTTGACATACTACTGATAGAAAATTTTATTAGGAACACATTGAAAGAAACCCCATCAAAATCCAATAAATAATAAATATTCTACAACCAAATATGTGAAAACGCCAAATTTTTCCCTTTTGGCCCTTTTTTTCAAAACGGGAGGGGCCAAAATAACCAAAACCCTCCACAGCCTTTCTTTTTTTACCAAGAAACACTGTGTTAAAATTTCATAAGGATTGGTCAACTGGAACTAAAGTTATTAACCAAAAACAAAAGTGTCTACAGACGACAACGACGCCGACGACGACGACGACAACGACGACGACGACGACGCAACAGCGCCATACCATTATACGACCTCAAATTTTTTGCGATCGTATAAAAACATCATTACATGTCATTTTTCACATAACAGCCATCGGTCATATATCATCACTCGAGCCTATCGGCTCTCGGGCTGATACAAAGAGCTAGGGCTGATAAAGGGTGACCTCACGGAATTAACCAAATAGGCCAAAGTTATTCACGTCACTTTCTTCTCATCGTCCCGCTTATTTACTAAGAATTCACTCTATCAATTACATTTTAATACAATTGCCGAGTCATCATGACCAAATATTTTTCAATTGGTTTTTTCTATGGCTGAAGTATATGATAAAAACATCATTACATGTCATTTTTCACATCACAGTCATCTGTCATTTTTCATCCCTCGAGCCTATCGGCTCTCGGGCTGATACAAGGACCTAGGGCTGATAAAGGTGTGATATGGAAAATGCGATGTAATAATCTATATTTATCAAGCCCAGTATAATGTCCCACGATATTATCCATTGGACAGGTATTACATACGTCAGACGACTATATAAAAGTTATATACTTTGTGTTGTGGCATTTATTGTCGAAAGACATTGAATCCTGCCTGTTATACACGATACTTAATCACAGTTGATCTGCACTGAGCTAAGATACATCGTGTACCTCGTTACAACCCTAGATTTAACCTACGGAGAGGTATAGGAAAAATGAAAGGATATGGAGTGAATGTACATGTAACAAAAACGCATACGATACATAGAAAACTCCAGTTTCTCAAGGACAGGGATTTTATTCCTGTCTACATCTTGGTGTCGCCTTAGGGTCTTCTACCAGAGGTGAATAATATTCATCCCCTCAAGCGAGATCAAGAAGCCCCCTAGCGTGCACTTAAGCGGTATTCTTGACAAAAATTACATCAAGGCCATTCCCTTGCTCCCCACCCGCCATGGAGTGCCAACTTGGCCGATGCTCAGGGTTATCCAGCTGAAAGCACCAGGGTTACAAGAAGAGAAAAAAAATCTTGAGCAACATCGATCGCAGCTAAAATATGTCATTGAAGCAACACATGTCGGGAGCGGTCAATGAGGAAAAATGTAAAATATACAAATAAATGTCATTAGTATCCCGACTAAAGACAAAAAAAGGACAAAAACAACATCGATGGACAACACGGGGCGCATCGAAATAGATGTAGGCAAACCTTGCAGTGTATCTTAGGTTGAAAGGGCAAAAATAGTCGTGTGCAGAGATTATAAAATGTTAGTAAACATAACGAAAATATTGAACAGCCAAATTGAAAAAATAAATATTTTAGTAAACGTATGAGAAATTCTCACACGGACAAACACGCCATAATTGTAATATTATAAAAGCATGCACCTCAAGCATGAGGAGACTTTCGACGGACTCCATGCAGCACGAGAGACAAACTCTGCAGCAAATAGGAAAAATGAAAGGATATGGAGTGAATGCACATGTCACAAAAACGCACACGATACATAGAAAACTCCAGTNTATCAAGGACAGGGCTTTTATTCCTGTCTACATCTTGATGTCGTTTGAGGGTCTTCAACCAGAGGTGAATAATATTCACCCTCTCAGGCGAGATCAAGAAGGTCCCTAGCTTGCACTTAATTAAGCGATATTCTTGACAAAAATTATATCAAGGTCACTCCCTCGCTCCCCACCCGCCATGGAGTGCCAACTCGGGCGATGTTCAGGGTTATCCAGCTGAAAACACCAGGGTTACAAGAAGAGAATAAAAATGTTGAGCAACATATCGATCGCAGCTTAAATATGTCAATGGAGCAACACTTGTCGGGAGTGGTCGAAAAAAGTAAATCCGGGCAATGTATGCCTACAAATAACCTGGTTAACGAAAGTTATATTTTTAAATAGCCTAGGTCACCGAACAGTCTAGGGCGCTGGAGAAAGTGCAGGCGGAGTTGCCATAGTCGTCACAACAGCAATGGTTCGACTCCATAGAGGAGACTACCAAAAATTTGGTGATACAAATTTGCAGATCTTACAATGTTGGGCTGGTCACCAGATGTGTATATGTTATAGTAAATGTGTGTAATCAGGAATTACGTGTAATTAATAAAATTTTTAGGAATTTCATGTAATTACTAGGTGATTTAGGAATAACATGAAATTCCTAAAATGTCTAGTAATTTCATGAAATTAATGACAAAAATCTTGAATTTTACACACATTTACTGAATTTTAATTTTGATGAATAAACAATTATATATCATGAAAACGTATGTTTTCAACAAACAAATATATTTAGTAGTGTAAAAAGACTGATGCATAGAAAGTATACCATTATGTTCCTTATGACAATTACATATTTTTTTTACAAAAAATACACCATCACACCAGCTTTTAAACAACTGCAAGTTTTCTTTGTGCATTCAGATTTGCAACAACATTTCAAAATACTTGTCCATCTCCAATCGACTCTTCTCTTGCCGCTTGACAAGCAGTTATTACCTTAGAAAATCTGAAGTGTTGTCAGTTTCGAAAAGCAGTAATTATCAAGAACATGGCAGATATTAGTTCCTCGAATATGAGCCAAACAACACGCCATATCTTATAGCAAGTTGGTCATATGGAGAAATGATGATTTTTTTTACATTCATATGCATTGTGTTTAAATAAAAAAAAATCACACACGACTTAACAGTTGTCTTTCCAACTTCCAGTTTAAAGGTGAATAAGGTTTGTTGCACCATTTTCTTTAGAAGTCAAAACTTTGTTGTCTTACCATGTATCTTGTGTTTTGTGAATACATTGCAATGGAGCTGGGGAACTGGAATGCTTCGAATTTTGACACGACTATCAAACCTTCTTCTACATGAATTGGACATGATTTTATTTTATTGTAAATCAAATGTCAAATAAAATTTGACCTGCTTGTATTTGATCTGCAACCCAGATTTAAGAAAGAAAAGCTATTTTTTTTAATTTATGCCGATGGCATTTCGGTACTTGTATAAGATTCAACAAATGAATATGCAAATGAGCAATAATGCACAGATTTCACGATATGACTGTTGTGTTTCAAGATTGACACTGTTGATAAAGGAGTTAGGAATTGTTAACGTGACAGTGCATCTAACTTTAACGGGTTTAGTACCTAGTGGCTTCTCTCGGCCATCCTATCAGCCTGTATCTGAAGATTTCTTTATAAAAATCCTTTCCTCTCTGTCTTGAGACATTTTTACATGTTCATGTAAATTGTTTGGGTCAAATATGAACAGCAAGGTTTAACTCAGTATTTTGTAGAATGATTATAAACTCATTTTGAAAATACTACATATTTAGTATAGATCAGACCTAAGAAACTATATTTAATTCATAAAGTTAGGAAAGGTAATCACGGAGTACAGCAGATAGTAGGGTGCCCAATGTCCAAAAAGACGCTTAGTTTGCGAGTTTGGGTTAACGGAATAACACACGACTAATTTTTGTTTTATAGGCTGGAATAGTTATTAAATTTTGTATTTTTCATTGTCGTAGAAAGTTTCTGTGGTCACGATTTCTGTAATTTCTTATTTTAAAGTGGTACCCTATAGCAGATTCTTAGATATGGTATCTTTAAATCTATAGAAATTAGTAAGAGTCTCCGATATCCTGGTGAAAAGCTATTTTTGTGAAAGTTTAGACCTAAAATTTTGTTTTACTACCTAGAATGTAACTTATTATTCGTTGATTTCTATAATTTGTCGGTGTTAAAACTGGAATAAAAATGGTCGTGAATTTAAGATATTTTTGTTGAATACGAAATTACAAACATGAATTATCGAAATATTTTAATGTTAACGGAAACACGACTATCATCTGTACATATGTGCCAGAAATCATGGGTGTCATGTCTGCCATTACAGAGAAATCAACATATAAAAGCATTAAATTTGCGCAAAAATGTCAAAAGTTTATATGAATCTTGCATTTTTCTGGAAAGGTACGAAGTGCGACAACTCTAATCTATATGAAGGTACAATAACATGGTAGACCAAGTCTTGTCAAATTATTTGGATCTGTTGGAGATTTAAAAATTGGTCGAATTTCGAATTTTCATTTATATGTTAACGTTTTTACATTTAAATTGAGATTTTGCTATCCATGTAGATGATATAACAGGGGTTGGGAAATTTTTCTTGGTTTTATACGGTTTTATGGTAGTGCGTGTTTTTCATGGAAATTTACTGAAGTAATACCAAAAACAAAAATGTGATCTATTTTGTCCAGGTTTTATTCAATTTTGAATAGGTAAGGCTTCAAGATTAAATTCAAGGTTTCCTTTAAACAATGATTCAACAAAAACTTGGAAAATACAATCAATAATAATTGAAAGCGTCCTTTATATATTTCATGTTCAAATATTAAAAATTTCACATTTCAAAAACAAATGGCAACCGTGAAACTTGTTTGATGAAGATAAATGACAAATCATTATAACAAATAAAACAATGAACTGTCTGAAAAAAATAAAATTTTGAAAATTTTGTGAGGAGTTTGTTGGTAAAATGAAGCAAACTTTTAATTCCGTGAGATTTTTCTTGATTTTAGGAAATGACGTTTAACCCCATTTTAAATAAAATGTGACCAAATTTGATCTCTACGACATTGTTATTTCGATGCGCTATTGTCTCCTCTTTCCAAAATGACTAAATACCGAAGTTACTGTGAATTTAAATTCTGCATATGCGCATTTCGACAACTTATGTCTCTTCAGTGCAGATAAATCTAAACGTATATGTATAATACAGGTGTGTGTGATTCCGTTAACCCAAATTCGAAAAAATCGTCGCTTGGGCACCCTACTAAGAGAATCAATCTCGATAAAAGTACTCACAGAAATATTTCAGTCTCTACAATACATACCAATGCATTGTATGTGAGTATAAACATGCTTATAATTTGGTAAGAGTAAATTTAAAAAAGAATTTTGAAAGATTTTGATTCCAGTAAATGTGTGTAAAATTTTCTAAAAAATCCAGCAATTTCATGTAGTTATTGACAAAATTCAGTAATTTCACGAAATTACTAGACCCTTTAGAAATTACATGTAATTCCTACAGTTTTGTAATTTCATGAAATTACTAATTACACACATTTACTGTTACATATATATTATAACTATATCTATTTAGTCAATTTATAACTATATCTATATATACAAACAACATAAAACAAAGCAAAAACCCACAAAGATCCCTATTGTGCTACATCTAAATAAATACATACAATGTGGTTTATTAAAAGACTTTCAGTTTGAACTATGTGAATAGCACGAGTATAAATATTGTTTATATTTCAACTCTATCCAAGTTTTTTTCAAAACAACAAAAAATTAATTAAACAATAAACTATTTACAAAAAAAAAAAAAAAAAAAAAAAAAAAAAAAAACTACAAAAATAAATTAAATCAGGAAACTAAATGTCGGAGGATGAAGGCGTGATCTCAACTGTAGACATTTTTACTATTCATGGTCGAAACCGAGACATAAATCGAAACCGAGACCGAAACCATACTATACACAATTATATATCCCTTCATTGCTTATTATACACAATTAGTTGTGTTTTGTTACTCTTTATTGCATGCATATCGGTGTCGTGTGGATTTAAAAGTTCAGCTTTCTTTTTGAAATATTACTGTAGATTTCTTTATAATGTAATTTTAAAGAAGTGATTAGGTACGTAATCAATTCTACAATTTGGATTTAAAGTTGCTTTTTGGGTGTACCTATGAACAAAAAAATGTTCATACCTAGTTGTTGTTTGGCGAATAATTCTTATATTTATGTTGCAATTTACAAATTTCATGAATTTTGTTGTGTTGTTCATCTTCGTATATGCATGTGTCTTCATTTTTCTTTTTTTATGTCGTGCTCATGTTGTATCTCTTTTCTTTTGTTTTTTACGATGTTGCCATTGTCCATGGAGTATTCGTTTTAGATTGACGGTTCGGGTCTCACTTACTTTTAGCATGAATAAGGTCTTTAAGGGACTATTATCTAAATTTATGTAAATTCTAAAACCTAAAGTTTGACTCCCTCTATCTTAGTTTTGTCCTTAGCTATATTTGATATTACTTATTATTCGGATTTCGTTTGGTTTTATGCATCTAAAACATTTTTTTGAAATTGTGGATTTCCTAGGTTTGGGTTCTAGTGCTGCTGATGAGGAATTAATTTCCGAAATGGCCATACAGCTCATTAAAATTATTGCAGTTCACATATGTGTTATAGTCTCTTGTTCATTTACTCCATATCCTTACGTAAAATATTAAGTCTGCATTTTACGCTCAATCTTTATAAAGGCCAATACAATTCAGTTGTTTGAAAATTTTGTTTCATATATCCTTTTAAAAGAGTTTTACATGTTGCGATATACAAAGTTCATGAATTTTAGCAACAACAAGGAACTGAAAGTAAGTGAGAACCGACCGTCAGTCTAAAACGAATAAACCAAGGGCAATGGCAACATCGAAAATGCAAAGAAAATAGACATAACACGAGCACGGCACATAAAAGAAAAATGAAGACACACACATATACAAAAATGAACAACAAGGACTCGATAAAAACAATGGATGAGATCAGTAAGATTTTAGGTCTGTGCTTTGAATTTATTGTCAGCACATGACCAAAACAATTTAATTTTGAAAATTTATTTCACGGTATCCTTTTGAAGGATTTTTATATGTTGCGATAAATAAATTTCTTGAATCTTAGCAAAAGTAAACCACATACAAAGGGTCTTACTTTTCAAACCTTAATTATGCTGAAATTAATTTAATATCGCAACATATAAAACTCCATCAAAAGAATATCATGAAGTAAATTCTTTAAAAAATCGGAATTGTTTTGGTAAATTTTAAAGATTAAACATTTTAGTTTTAACAACATCCTAGAAATCTTGCTTTTAAAACCTTTTTAATACTTTAATTCATAAAATTTGTATTTTACAACATATAAAATTCCTTATAAAGATTATATGAAATATTTTTTCAAAAGACTATATTGTATTGGTCTTTTTTTAAAGATTGAGTTTAAATAACAGACTTCAAATTTTACTGAACGTACTTTATTAATGCTAAGATTCATGGAATCACAGGCTAAAAATCTTACATATTTTAAATTACAGACTTAAAATCTAACAGGTCATGCCTTATTATGCTTAAATTAAGAAAATTTCTATATCGCAACATATAAAACTGATTCGAGGGGATATAATAAGATTATTTTTAAAAAACTGGATTGTTTTGTATTTCTAAAAATTGAGCGTAAATGAAGACTTAAAGTTTTCTTTAATTCGTTATTTATGCTAAAATTCATGAAATTTGTATGTAGCATCATATAAAACTTTTTGAAAAGGATATAATGATGAAATAAAATTTTCTCAGTTAAAACAAAAAACTAAAAATCTCACGTTTCAAACATTATCTATGTTGAAATTCATGAAATTGTATATTCCAACATATAAAATTCCCTTAGGAAGGTATGACGACGTAAAATTTTCAAGAAAAAAATGAATTGTTTTGGTAATTTTTAAAGACTGAGTTTAAACTGCAGACTAAACGTCTTGCTTATGATACCTTATTTAGTCATTGTTTTCTGTGTTCTCGTTTTTGCCCTGTCTTTGGACTTCGATTTTTGTGAATTTCACCCCTTTGTTCCTTCGGTATTCTACTGCCGTTGTTTTAGTCTAAACTTCATTAAATTTGTATATGGCAACATAAAAAAAACTCTTTCAAAAAGATATGATGAAATAGAATTAAAAAAAGCAAATAAATAAAAAAAATAAATCAATTTAAATTAAATCTTAGATAAAAAATCTAACTATGAAAAAAAAAATTCTCCAGTGAATAACTATTTTAAATGTTAATCTAGAGCGGAGTAATTTACAACTGTTAAAGTGAACTTAAGACAGTCAAGATCGAATCCTTCCATGACCGGCAAATTAGCTTTTCATTCGCACCCACAATTACCAGCCTATTTGATAACAATTATTAATATATAGCAAACAAACTTTACGAAGTTTATATAAAAAAGAAAATTATGAGCTTTAAACAGAATAAATAATTTTGATTGGTTTGATTAAATTTTGAATAGCGGTTTCTGATTTGATGAACTTTAAGCACCTAGTTTCGATTTCAGTTTCCCATAATTTCCGTTTTTGATTAAAAGTAAATTCCGATTCCGATCGGAAACTGCACTTTTCGATCGGAAACTGCAGTTTTCGTGCAAAGTACCAGGTATTTCGCGAAATACTATATATTCTGTACGGAAACTCAAGATTTCGTGCCGAATACCTGATATTAAGCATGGAGACCCTGCTTTTCAGTTTTCGAGCAAAATACTAAGTATTCGCATTTTTGTGGCTATGGGTTGAGATACGTTTATCTTATAAACGTTACATGTGACATAAATTTGATGATCTGAAATTTCCCTAGGAATACAGAAGGAACCCCAATTAAAATCCAATGAGTAGTTTAATCTCTTTTTGCCCATTTCTAAAAAAAAAATGGTTGGACCAGGACACAAAAAGTAAGATAAGCATATTATATGTATGCTTACAAACATTACACTAAAATTTGATAATGATCCGTTCACTAAAACCAAAGTTATGGTTTCCACACACGCAAAACGTCGTATTTAACCAATATGTCCCTTTTATCTAAAACAGGATGGGCCGAGAACCATAAATTAGAACTCAAGCTTACTGATGTGCGAAGAAACATCATTCTCAAATTTGATAATAATAAGTCCACTACAACCAAAGTTATGCTGTTTACAGACGCCGACCCCGACAACGATGACATCGTCACAATTTTTGCGGTCGTATAGCAACGTCAAAAGCAACAAATAATCAAAATTGATCAACAAAAGAAATTTTGTAGCAAAAAGTAAACAGTTTTGCATTGTATTTTTGAATTCCAAATTACTTTTACTGCATTGCATCTTTTCCAAGATGATTACATCATCTATGGGATTTCCTGCTATTTTAAGGTCCTAACATTGAAAAATGTCAACTTTTTTTTATATTTATGTTTAGAGTTGGACTTGATGATAAAATTAATAGATAGTTGAAGTTAGAGCTAAATTTCAAATATTATTTTGTGTCAACTTTGTGCGGGGGAGACAATTGGATGTACACTGTAGTTTGCCATGTGCTAAATTTTGAACTCAGCTGCCAGGCAAAAATAGCAGCTTTCAGAGACGGTGACCGTACTCTAAAACCCTACTTAAAAGAAAGAAGAAATCATGTTCTTTGCAATGAATTTAATTTCAATGGTAATTTCTTCACCAGTATTGCTGAAATTTTTGGCTCAACATGGCCTGATTTGGTGCAATTTTCAGTGAAATTTACCATTTTGTCAAAATTTGTAATCATCTCAGTTTGCATGTACCATTGTCAAATTTATTAATATTTTTAAATATCACGAAACTTATGATTTTAAGCTTTCCAATGGTATATAGAATGTCCATATATAATTTTATACATATATAAAGGAGGGGGTAGTTTTTATTGACTTGTTCATTATGACGTCACACAAAATAACTGTGTTCTGCATCCTTATGTGACCTACGGAAGCATGGAGGGGACATGTAAATTTTTTTCTATCTCGTGGCCACGACATACTAAGTCGCGGCCACGAGATACTAAGTCGTTCCCACGACATACTAAGTCGTGGCCACGAGATGCTAAGTCGTTCCCACGACATACTTAGTCGTGGCCACGAGATAGCTATGTCGTGGCCACGAGATGCTAAGTCGTTCCCACGACATACTAACTCATGGCCACGAGATAGCTATCTCGTTCCCACGAGATACTATCTCTTTCCAACGACTTACTAAGTCGTGGCCACGAGATAGCTATGTCGTTCCCACGAGATACTATCTCGTGGCCACGACAAAGCTATCTCGCGGCCACGACTTCGAGGTGGGAACGACATAGCTATCTCGTGGTCACGACTTGCTAAGTCGTGGCAACGAGATAGCTATGTCGTTCCAACGAGATACTATCTCGTTCCCACGACATACATGTCTTGGCCACGAGATACCTATAAACTGTTAAGCCTTCAACAACGAGCTTTGCTCATACTCATAGCTATCTCATGGCCACGACTTAGTATCTTGTGGGCACGACTTAGTATCTCGTGGCTACGACATAGTTTCTACATGGCCACGACGTAGTATGTCGTGGCCACAAGATAGAAAAAAAAATCACATGTCCCCTTCATGCTTCTGTAGTGACCGGCCGTTTGGCAAATATATTCCAAGTGTCAACAGGAAGTGGAAATGCAAGAGATCCCATCTCTGTTACACAATATAGGTCCCCATATTGATACTCCTGTCTCCATACTGATTCGCAGAAGGCTGGGATCTGTGGTTTCTGAAAAAATGTAACAGAAATTTTCAAGACGCCAACGGCGACTCAAGACGACGGATAGTAATGCCTATATGTCGCCATTGCGTAAAGTAGGCGACTCAATAAAACACAATGTCGTGTCAAATTGAAACTAGCTAATGTCATCTAAGACTTTGCATATCTTTGTTTATAACTTTTCAAGAGCATATTCTAGAGTGTCTTGCGTGGTGCTTTTATGTGTGGCAATTATATGCAAATTTGAAATTTAAGTAAAAAAAGAATCAACTTAAAAAAAAACGAATAGAAAATCCTATCAACTCAGAGTTAGTTGATTTTTTTCTGAGATGGAACAACGTAACCTACGGTAGAAGCTCGTGTATATCGATTGTGGATTTACTAAAAATTTGTTTAAAAAACTCTCCGTGCAATGATGCAACAGAAAATTTATACCGGTGTCATCAGGCCAAAGTAGCAAATATAAAATAGTGCAATAATTTCAATGTTGCACTATAACAAAACTTTTAGGCTGACCCCAAAACTGGCTTTATTTGGAAACTTGTAGTATCTTACTAGCCCAGGCATTTAATTTGGGCTTCGGATATATAGACGATATACTTTCTCTAAATAATCCCATTTTTAAGGAATATTTACATCGGGGAGCTTGAAATTAAATAAACAACCGATACACTCAAAACTGCATTATACCTTGACCTTATGACAAAAGGTCAAGGTATAATGCAGTTTTGAGTGTATCATTACATACATTGATGAACATAGAACTCTAAAATCTAGGTCGTATGATAAACGTGATGGTTTTGACTTCCCAGTTGTGAACTTTCCCTTTCTTAGCAACAATATACCTACTTACTCAGCTTATGGAATGCATGATTCATTACTGCAGAGCTTGTGGTTCATACTCTGACTTTGTGAAAAGAGCAAAAGTACAATCACAGAAACTGCTAAGTCAGGGATATGTTCATCCTTTGTTTCTTTCATCCTTTCAGAACTTCAATGGCCGTCATCACGACACCATAGATACATGTAGATATAAAATGTCGGTTTTATACATGAGAACAGACATTTTCAGCTTGACTCACGTCTTCCCGGATTTGACTTTACCGATTTTAACTTAACTCCGGAGTGACCAACTAATAGTATGACGGGTGTTGCATACAGAGCAGGATAAGCTTACTCTTCCAGAGCACCTGTCATCACTCTTTTTCTTTCTTTATTTCGTACTATAAGTGCTTTAGTTTTTAGTGTTGTATTTGAGGTGTTGGTGTATTTTGTGGGTGTGTAGCGTCTGTATAGTCTTCTGTCATTTGGCATTCTCGTTTTTGCCATTCTCTAGGCTTTAATTCATATAATCTTTTGCTTTGTTTCTTCAGTATTCTCGTGATGTTGTTTTGTTGCATTTTATTTAAATAAAACTCTTCTTTCAAAGCCCTGTCCTTAGCTAATTTTGGCTTTAGATCCTATAGTTGGTTTGGTCTCAATAGCTATCAGCATTTGTATAGTTTCCAAAATGTGTTGATTTGATCTGCAATGAAGAGGCATGCATACGTTGCCAGCTACAGAAACTACATTTACAGTTACTTCGGTATGCTGTTATTTAGAGAAAGATCACGCCTTCAAATTAAGGTAGATAGACAGTAATATTCATATCCATGAGATTTTGTTGTAAGTCGGCACAATTGAAGAACCAATCCCGCTTAATCGAAATCTGTAATAAAAACTATGGGTCACCATGCTTGCTTTTTCTAGAATTGAGATCAAAGTATACTCATTTTTAGCCATTTTTCACCTAAATTTACATAGAATGCACGGGGAAAATATTGAACGGCAATTTTTAGCTTAATAGAAATGACTTTTTTATCCACGAGAATTTGATGTATTTTTGTGAAAAGATAGTTTATGATGTAATTTATTGGTAACAATAAAAA
>MJUU01055310.1:17583-28023 GCA_002080025.1 Modiolus philippinarum | reverse complement strand
AAAATGTAATGAAAACATTAATTTTTCGTTGCATTTTTCTCAGCTTCTACAAGAGGGATTGATTTCAAATCTCGTATGCAGCCTCTATATGACTAGTTGTAAGGAATGTCTTATTTTGAGTCTTGTCAGATGCATACTTCCTGTTTGACAAAAGTTGGACTTAATTACGAAATTTAGTGAAAATATGAATTTTTGATCCAGGGTTCAATGAGTGGGGTATACCTGGTTGCCATTCGGCAACAGCTCTTGTTTGACATGCAGTTGCGTCTAGAGGAGTACATACCAATTCCATGCCCGGATGGTGGCCCTGGCCCCTTAGTCACGCATGAACGATCACTTTAAGTTTTTAGCAAGCAATTTGTACAGCCTATACTAGTAGTCTTAGGCACATGATATTTGACATGCAATTGAGTCTAGGGGAGTACATACCAATTCCATGCCCAGATGGTGGCCCTGACCCCTTAGTCATGCATGAGTGATCACATCATTTTTTTCCAAGGAAACTGTAAAGACAGTTAAAGAATTTTATTTTATTTTTATTGCTGCTGTAGTAGATCAATGTGCTAATTAAGGCGATGCAGGGGCGGACGAGACATATCCTGTGTCCACAGTTTATGCCCTTTGGACTGAAGATTTTTAGGAAATATCTTGTTTCTGCACCTTTTATTGGCTATTCCTGGATGTATTGATATGAAATCTAGCTTTGTAACAAGATGATTTTCAGATCAAGATTAAATTTACTACTGGTCTGATGATTTTTTTCTGGATTTATTTTACCCTGAGCCTTTACTGATATTACAGACAATTAGTTTCATTAGGTTATTGATTTTTTTCTTGTAACTCTATTAGTGGCACATACATATATTGGTTCTATATTTGTTATTTGGTTATATTTTGGTGAACTACAGATTCTGTGTGACTTAAATTAGATGTTGTTGTAGCCTGGTGATAGTTGACATGTTGTGTTGATGGCTTTTTCATGTTTTTGGTGCAGCAGTTTATAATATAAACAAGTTTGTCATTGACTTTGAGGTTGAATAAACATCATCATTTTCAAAAGAATGTTCCTAATTGAGGATATATTTAAAGGTGTTAAGCTTTATCAGTAACAGCTGTTTTCTACCTTAGACAATTGCAAACATGAAACTACCAGATCTTATTTGATATTTATCTTAATTTGTTGTATTTGACCTTTATAGAATCTGTCTTGTGTGAACTTTAGCCTTGGTGTGTGAAGCTGGATAAGGTAACCAGTACCAATCTACTATAACTTTAGCATTGTGAATTCTCATTAAACTTTGTAAACAAGAGTAAGGGGAATGCTTAATTAGTAGATATGCAATTCCATAGATCAAGCTTTGCTGTTTCCCCTAAAAACATTACAGTTGAAAAACATGTGGTAGTGGTGATAAACCCATTCAATTAAGCAATACACCATATAGGAATATATTTTGGTTCCCTTATAAGTTAAATTTGAGTGAATTATTGATACTTACTATGTATTTTTGAAATTTTCAGTTAAAGGTGTCTTTTGAAGATTTCTATGATCCTGACATTGAAGATATGACAGAGAAATATGATGTTGTAGATAAATATGAGTTTACAATAACCGATGACTCCAGTCACGGAAAAATATACATACCATGGACAAGTATTGTTACTTACACAAAAGTGCTAAATAAGGTATTTATTTACAACCATGTTAGAAATGTACAATACTAGAAACCAACCTATTTTTGTTACGACTTAGTTCTGCAAATCATTACTTTGGGTTAATTTTTGCCTAAGTTTATTTTCCAGATTGATCATTTTTCTATTTGAATAAATACAGTCGAACTTTGGTGGCTTGAACACCCAAGGGACGGATGAAAACAGTTCGAGCCAGAGGGGTGTTGGAGATATCAAGGTGGAACTATGTTTAAATTTGAACAAAGGGACCACAAAAAGGGTTCGAGGTATCCATGGTGTTCAAGTTATTGCAGTTGGAGCTATCAAAGTTCTACTGTAAAATGGCAAGACAAATTTGTGGCAATTTAATTTTGCTTGCAATTTACTGAAAATAAATCATTTGGGAAAGAGATATTATAATTTCTTGTTATAGGAACTTATGCAATGTGGGTATAGTGTACACTAAAATGTGTCATGGGCCTAATGCACATGAGGGGACAGTTAGATACTCAAATACTCTATATTCATAATGCATTCTGAACATTAGTACAGTGGAACCTGTCTATTATAACATGCTATTGGACCATAAAAATGTGTCTGATTATTCAGGATGATGGAATACTAAGATTTACAAACCATTTAAAGGCTGTCTTTTGGACCAAAAATTGTCCGAAATGACAGGATGCTGGAATACTCGGGTGTGGAATTATAGAATCCCAATGAACATGATGTACTTTCCTGTAAATTAATTGTGTTTTCTTATATTTCAGTTAAAATGTAATTATGAGAATTGAATGCATTATTTTGAAGTTTCATAGGGATTATGAAAGTGTTGACTGGGCGCACATTTTCAACATGAAGCGCTTCCGCACTTCATTAAAAATGTGCTTGGGTCAACACTTTCATACCCCAATGAAACTACAAAATAATGCCTTCAATTTTTAGATGAAGTCTGCATTTGACAGTGGCTTTCAATAATGTATGTAAAAATAATATATTTTTGTAGATATCATTTGAGTATAGTTTGAATGGAGAGATGGATTTTTCCCGATGTAAGCGTTTGTCTGTTAGAGGCTATAACAAAGTGAAGCAGTATACGGTAGTTTCTACAGATATAAAGGATTGTAAAGCTATCAACCCTACACTTATACAGCCTAATGTGATTATAGATGCCATGGGACTGCCAGATGTACTTGGTAAGTACAAAGATGTAAAGCTGTCAACCCTACACTTATACAGCCTAATGTGATTAAAGATGCTGTTGGACTACCAGATGTACTTGGTAAGTACAAAGATGTAAAGCTGTCAACCCTACACTTATACAGCCTAATGTGATTATAGATGCTGTTGGACTACCAGATGTACTTGGTAAGTTCTTTAGATGTAAAGCTGTCAACCCTACAATTATACAGCCTAATGTGATTATAGATGCTATTGGACTACCAGATGTACTTGGTAAGTACTTTAGATGTAAAGCTGTCAACCCTACACTTATACAGCCTAATGTGATTATAGATGCTGTTGGACTACCAGATGTATTTGGTAAGTACTTAGATGTAAAGCTATCAACCCTACACTTATACAGCCTAATGTGATTATAGATGCTGTTGGACTACCAGATGTACTTGGTAAGTACTTAGATGAAATGCTATCAACCCTACACTTATACAGCCTAATGTGATTATAGATGCTGTTGGACTACCAGACATACTTGGTAAGTACTTAGATGTAAAGCTATCAACCCTACACTTATACAGCCTAATGTGATTATAGATGCTGTTGGACTACCAGATGTACTTGGTAAGTACTTAGATGCAATGCTATCAACCCTACACTTATGCAGCCTAATGTGATTATAGATGCTGTTGGACTACTAGATGTACTTGGTAAGTACTTAGATGTAAAGCTATCAACCCTACACTTATACAGCCTAATGTGATTATAGATGCTGTTGGACTACCAGATGTACTTGGTAAGTACCTAGATGTAAAGCTATCAACCCTACACTTATAAGTCCTAATGTGATTATAGATGCTGTTGGACTACCAGATGTACTTGGTAAGTACTTAGATGCAATGCTATCAACCCTACACTTATAAGTCCTAATTTGATTATAGATGCTGTTGGACTACCAGATTTACTTGGTAAGTACTTAGATGTAAAGCTATCAACCCTACACTTATACAGCCTAATGTGATTATAGATGCTGTTGGACTACCAGATGTACTTGGTAAGTACTTAGATGTAAAGCTGTCAACCCTTCACTTATAAATCCTGATGTGATTGTAGATGCTGTTGGACTTCCAGATGTACTTGGTAAGTACAAAGATGTAAAACTGTCAACCCTACACATATACAGCGTAATGTGATAATAGATGCTGTTGGACTTCCAGATGTACTTGGTAAGTACAAAGATGTAAAGCTGTCAACCCTACACATGTACAGCTTATGTGATTATAGATGCTGTTGGACTGCCAGATGATCTTGGTAAGTAATGAAGTGTACAGAAGTGTCCATGGAACCCTAGCATTTGTAATTTGATTACAGTGGAACCTGTTGAAGCCAAATAGTGAGTAAACTGAAACCTTTGTAATCATTTGTATTTAGTCCCAAGTCTAAATTATCTACTGTAAACAGAGAAATTTTCACGGCAGTTTTATTTTTGCTATTTTTGCTCTAAGGGATGAAGTGTGTAAACCTGTAACAAATATTTTGATGCAATTTGATGATTAAGTCACTTGAACAACAACTGCGAATTCAAGAGTGCGCGAAATTAAATTCATATACAAAACCGTGACAAAAAGACCACGAGAAAATTTCCCGGTTTACAGTATATTCATATACTTTTTATACCTGGCCACATGAAGTGGAAATGAGTTATGTGATATCCTCTGTTGTTTGTCTGTCCATCTGTCTGTCATTCCCCTCGCTTAAGGCTTAAAACTGACAACTTTTGAATGAAATTGCAGCAGCCTACAAACTTGATATGTAAGTTGTGAACTATGAGCTTTGGGCAAGTTCCATTCTTGGTTCAGAGGACCAAGTGGATGCCCCTTAATACTTAAAATGGTTTACAACCAATAACTTGTTAAAGAAATTGAAATCACTCTTCAAATTTGGTATGAAAGTTGTTTACAGCAAAGCTGAGGCCAAGTTTGAATTTCGAGTTTCGAGTCCAAGTGGTTTTTGGAGTTTTGCACCATGGAACTTTGAAATTTTGTAAATTTTCAGATTTTCATCAATAACTTTTGAATGAAATTGCAGACAGTCTTTAACTTGGTATGTTATAAATTCACCATAAAACTCAGGAAATGCAATATTTTTTGTTTGAGGTGCAAGCACTTCTTGGTTTTGCCCTTCAAAACTTTTAAATACAGTAAAACTTGGCTATATAGCCACCATTTGTCCAGTAGAGATTTGGCATTATAAAATATTTTATTGATAGGTGGAGCAAAATTTATACAGAAAGTAAGGGCACACAGAGGAATAAAATAGACTTTCAAAACTGTGGCATTAAGCCAGGTGGCTTATGAAAGGAGGGCATTGTAATGAGGTTATACTGTATTTCATTTTTTTCTTCACTTATCTCAGACCAGTATCTATTTTGGCTTCAGAGGTGAGAGTGGTTTCAAAGGTATACACAATGAAAAAATTGGCCAAAAAAATCCCATGGGATCATGTAATACACCATCACTACTTTTACATTTATCACATAAAACTTTTCTAATCAGAGTACATATCAAAATTCAGGAAAAAAATTGGAATTAAGTTTTTCAGTTACTATGGTTTCATTGTTCATTTTTTGTTGACAGTACTTAGATTTGTTGGGAACATAGTTAAACAGTAGGCCCTATAAGAAAAACATTCAAAAATCCAGTTTTCTGCTATTACCTGTTGAATTAGTACCTGATTTGGTCATGATACTCCTTAGATGATCCCCTCTACAAATAGTACATGTAGATTGCAAGTGAGAATCTCATCTAAGAATGCCACCAGCAGTGAATTTGGTTTAATACTGGACCTTAAGTCATGAAATCGGGATGAAAACAAATTGAGATAAATGGAATGATATGGTTTTAGGAAATCAATATTTTCATGTTGAAATTGAATGAAATTGATAAAACACGATCTTCTGCATACTACAGTCGAACCTGTACTAGCGACTCCCTGTCTATAACGACAAACTGCTCATAGTGACCTTTTTCATCCCTCCCGAGAAAATTCCCACTTTGATTACCTCTATATAACGACAACCTGTCCAACGCGACTTACGACTGTAAAAAACCGTCCGCACGACTCAGAAATCCTGTACATTGCGACTTTCAATGCTCCACATAAACTGGATGTCGACATTTTTTTCTTTCTCGTCAGATACGTTTTCTAGCGAGATTTCAATCAGCTGATATCGTTAACATCGAGATTTCATGGTAGGTGAACGAGATTTTGAAATTGCCCAATGAGAATCAATGAGATAAAAATAGTTTTCAGGTCCAATGCTCAAGGAGCTAGCACTTGCTATTGCTAATGACTTTAAAAACAATTCATTAAGAGAGTTGATGCATCAATCCTGAGAATGGCTTGGACCTGTATATAAAGACCACCTGTCTATAGTGACCTTTTTATCTTTGTCCCTTGAAAGGTCACTTTAGACAGGTTTAACTGTATATATATTTATAATTTACAAAGAGATTGAAGAGATCATTTAAACAATAGATTCATTCAAATAGATTCTTTTTAAAATCTTTAAAACACATTTTTTTTCAGACAATTTTAAAGGGATCAAATTTTTTAAATTAGATATGTCTTGGACTTCTGAATTTTCTTATTTTAAGAAATAAGAACCAGTCACCATTCCAGTAAGAATTTTAATTCTTACAGATTCAATCAAATTAATATATATCTTAGATTAGAATGTCAGTGAATTTAAATGAATTTGTGCAACTCAATATCCTTTACATGAACTTCATTTTGCAAAGAGATTTGATTGAAAAGAAGCTCGTGAACATACTCTGATTTTCTTTTTCTTGAGAAATTGGTGTTGATTTAGCTTTTCAATGATAATTTCAGATGGATTTGGGAAGACAGTGTATCTGAAGCTGAATGCACATTGGGACAAACCAGATGAAGACTATACTCCTTATAAGAATGTGTTGTCTGCAGTTTGGCCAACTCTTCGTCACAGGAAATATAAATATGCCATACTGGATGCTAAATCTGTCGATGTTACAACTTATTATCGTTCGACAAATCAGCTGGTATTGAGAGATCCATGGTCACATCCTGATAGCATTCGTAATGGATCAACACGTAAGTACAACTTATTATCGTTCGACAAATCAGCTGGTATTGAGAAATCCATGGTCACATCCTGACAGCATTCGTGATGGATCAACGCATAAGATTTATAATACAGATATTTTGAAAATTATGTCAATCTTTCATTTATAAGGAACAAAAAATTGCTATGTTTCATGTTTGTGGAGGAAAAAAAAACATGAAATTCTTTAAAATATCCAGTACAAAACAAGATAGTTTATGGACAGCCCAACACATGAGACTATACTAAGATTTTAGATAAGATACAACTTTATTGTGTCAAAGAGTTAACTTTAATTTATTACAATCATCGAATAGTTCAGATTTTTATACAGTGGAACTACCTCAAACCGGCCTCTATGAAAACCAGATTTCTTTATAAACCAAACAATTGATTTTACTCTGGAATTTTTACCTATATAAATAAGTAAAAATTTCCTCTGAAAAACAGCCCCAAAAGTATATTTTCATGAAAATCTCAACTCCAAAACCGGACGACATTTTTTGTCGTCAATCTAATCGACCAAATTTATTTTAGATGTGAGTTTCTTTTGTTATCTATATCAATAAATAAGTATATTTTAACATATTACCTCCAGTCTTGATTGAAACTTACAAGAAAACATACTGAAATTATTAATTCTAATGCAACATTTATATAACGAAGGTTTTGATTGGTCAAAACTGACGTCAATTCCACCATCTACTTGACAAATTAGGTTCCCTGTTTAGTCTGGTTCCTAATATTGTTACAAATTCATGAGTTAAAAATAGAACGTGAAATTGATTTGTTGCATTAGAATCGCAATAACAGTACATTATTTGAATACCTGAGGGCGTCAATCTTGATTTGACGGTCAAAATATCCGTTTACAGGCTCCGTTACGTGTTACCTATAAACTGCATTTTGACTGTCAAAATACGATTGACTCCTTCGGGTATTCAAATAATGTACTGTTATTGCTTAATTCACAGCCTAAACTGACTCCAAAGATCACTTGTTGCAAGTCGGTATCTGATTGAAAAGACAAAATTTTGGTACCTCGGAAAACAGGAACCTCTTAAAACCAGCCGATTTCTTTGGTCCTGACAGAGGCTGGTTTACAATAAAACACTTATTTACTATCAATAGCAAGTTTATGGTTCCCCTCGACACCAACTATTTCCCTCTGCTGAAAATAAGACAAGCAATCAAAAGATTGAAAACTGTTGGCTTGAGAAAATAAAAACGGTCAAATTGTTTATTTCCATTTCTAATGCATTTATATGTGGAAAATAATATAAGGTACAACAAAACATGCTTTTAAAGGACCAGAGATATCCTTCTCTGAAACAGCAATCAGCATCACTTGTAAGATTCACTTTTTATGTGCCTTTTACTTATACAACTCTCAATTTTTCAATAGTTTTACAAGCTGCACTATGTCCAGACTTGTTTTAGGCAAGTAACAATTAATGGATCAAACACTTATGGCATTTATCTGTTTTCTTATAGATTATGAATTTATGAATGAAATGTTTGAGGGAGAGGAATCCCTTGTACATGGAAAAAGATATACTGTATGTTTACATGCTGATGCCAAGACAATTCAACGTGAAAAGTGGGTAGAATACATGCCAGAAGTAAATGTTTGTAGTGATGGTATTGTTGTTGACTTAACTCCTCCCACTGCTGGCAGAGTGTGGATTGGTAATAATCCAAGTACATTTTATCAGGTAACTAAACAAAAAGGTAAAAATGTAAAACAACAACATTGCTTATCAAGACAAAATACTAATTTGATGTATTAGCTCCCGATTTAACTCATCCAGTTTTATATGCCTTCAAAGTAAGTATGTGATGACAACATAAACTTTACATAATACAGTATATCTTGAGAATTGTTTCACCTATGAACATCACATTTAGTCCATGGTTAGTTTACATAGAGCCCTAACTGACAGACACAAACTCATGTGACCTGTGTTTCACGTTAGAGTGAATGTTAAGTATATGTGATTATTTTTTTTCTCATATTCGTAGGATAGACTGTTAACATGTCCATACTTTTGAATGAAGAAAAGACAGGGAACTGGTTTACAACCTTGAATACTTCGACGTCACAGTGCGAATTCTCCTATGATGTCATGAATTTTACTAAAATGGCCGAAGTTGTTTACTTTCATCCTTGTCCCGCTTCTCTAGGAAAATGTATTTCAAATAGGGTCCCAATGATTGCAGGATAAAAACAATATACATACACTATCGGGGAAATATCAAATTTATTTGTAATTGCTGGGAAACAGGCGAGAAATGCTTGATAAACCTTGCATTTCTACCTATTTCTAAAGCTCGTCAAATAAATTTTATATTTTACCAACAATGTACATATATTGTATATTGATAGGCATGTCTTGATTAATACATAATAGTCTGTCATGTGGCTTTTGACCTTGAATTCAGTTTCAGAGTTTAGTGAACCAGGTTAAGATTTTGTGATTAGGTCCACTTCTCAATCACTGATTAGTAGGTGAAAGTATTATATATGTTGGTTGGTCTTGATCTTAAGTAGTACATGACCGTCTGCTTATATATCCCTTTCAACTATGACCTCAGTTTCGTGGTCCAGTGATCATGACATCTTTTTGTGTTTAGATCAGTTTCTCAAGTACTATAAATTAGTGGTAGATCAGTGGCATTTGGTATGAAGGTTGGATTTTGGATAATACAGTTTGCTATATGGCTTTCAACCTTGACCTATATTTTGTGGTTCAGGATCATGTGTAGATTTGTATTTAGATCTATTTCTCAATGACTATATAAGAGCTAGGTCAGTAATATTTGATATGAAGGTTGGTTTTTATATGAATGTCTTCTAAATTGCTTTTGACTTTTACCTTCATTTCAGGGTCCAGTGAACATGCTATTTTTTGTTGTTTATTCTGTATGTGGTAGGTTCATGTTGTTCTTGTATATTAAATGGTCTTTTATAGTTCATTAGAGTTTGTTACATGGCTTCTGACATTGACTTCAATAAGAAACATCGGTCAGTTGTCTCCCTATACCAAGTTAGTTATATATATTTAAAAGGGAGATGATTTTAGATTAAATATCAAAAGAAGGTATTGATATGCTAATCAAAATCATCTCCACTTTGAACCATACAAAACCAACTTGGTACAGGGAGATAACCGACCAATGTTTCTCATTGTGCAGATAATTGACCATTTAAGTTTTTGAAAATAGATCATTTTCACTAGTATATAAGGCCATGAAAAAAAAATTTATTGGTTCTCAGGCCCTCCCTCATCTAGTTAGAGGCTTGAAAAAAGCCCCTCATTGACCCTATTTTTTGCCATTTCAATAAAATAAAAATAAAAAATCACCCCCTCACTACTTTTTATACGACCACAAAAATTTTGCGGTCGTATATTGGTATGGTGCTGGCGTCGTCGGCGTCGGCGTCTGTGGACAGC